>LPNX010250935.1:307736-477145 GCA_001517045.1 Pseudotsuga menziesii
TGCAGGTGATAGCACAGACAGAAAGTCCACTTCAGGATATGTGTTAATGCTTATAGAAGGGCCAATCAGCTGGTCAAGCAAGAAACAGAGTGCCATTGCACTCTCATCTACAGAAGTAGAGTACAAAGGAGTTGTTAATGCATCAACTCAATGTTTATGGTTGCAGGGTTTACTTGGAGAGTGTGGCTTCGAACCAGAGTACTCAACTACCATCTACTTTGATAACTAGAGTACCATTCAAATCTACAAAGATCCAGTTCAGAAGCAGAGAACCAAACACATTGAGATCCATATGCACTACATCAAGGAGCTTGTGCATGATGGCACCATTCACCTACTCTTCTGCTCATCTTCAGAACAAGTAGCTGATATCTTCACCAAAGCATTTTGTGAGAAGACCTTTAACAGTCTCAAATCACTACTGGGGATTGCTGATCATGCTGTGCAAGCATGAGTGAAGACAAGATTCTACAATTTTGTTTTACAGTCCATGTTTAAGGGAGGATTTTCCCAAGTTGGTTTTGCCTCTTTCCTTGTTTAAATGGATATGCAGTATGTAAAGGGTGACTAAGCCTTGTTACTAGGCCCTATAATTTTCTGATATATTACTCATAATTCAGGCTTAAGGGAGGGTGTTAGAATAATCAACCCATAGTTTACCCATTTAGACATTAATTTAATTATTTCTGTCTTATTAGCCTAGTTCATGTGTCCCACCTTGTGCAAGTTGTCATTTTCCTATCTATAATGGTCAAACTTTCCTTATTTGACTCATGTAGTGCACGGGAGAGCTAAAGAAATCAATTCTGCTTTATTCCTATCCTCCTAGGTGCCCTTCTGCTTTTTCTGCTTTATTCCCTGCTTTTTCAGTGTTTTAAGGCAAAAGGAAAAGCTAGACTAGGTGAGGTTGACTAGTTTTTTGTCCTACACATCCTCCTCTCTTTTCTCCATGCAAAAGCATGTATGAGCTGCCATTCCACCACTCTTTAGCTTGCCTAAGCCATTTTTCCAATTCGTGAGCTCCATGACAGATTTGGGATCAGCTTTTTACACCTATGGGGGATTTGCTTATTTTTAGTAGGCCTGCTTTATGCTAGATTCGAATTGCTCCTCATGCATTCGAATCCCCGATGTATGTTATTTATTCAACAACCTATGTGATTACAGGGTTGGCTATTGTACACAGATTTAATACAATTTAGTGTTCAGCTCCAATTTTTAGTCTCTTTGTGAGTGATTTTGCATGATCAATTGTTAATTGTTGTGAGTAAAATTAATCTATCACCTGGTTCAATTTTTACGTGACTTACTTTCCTACATGTTAAATGTCTGTAGTACCGTCTCAACATATTTTATTTGATTTAAACTGATCATTTTGTTTGCACAATCTCTTCTTATCTCCATTCCCAGAATGAAGTTTGCAGCACCGAGATCTTTCATATCAAACTTGGAGGATAGTTGAGACTTCACCTCCTTTATAACATCTTTGTTGTTTCCAATTAGCAACATGTCATCAACACACAAAACTATGTTAATGAAGTGATCACCAACATGTTTGGAATATACACAGTGATATGCTTTGCTTCTCATAAACCCCAATCCAAGTATTTATGTGTCAAAATTTTGGTACCACATCCTTGGAGATTTCTTTAGACCATAAAAGGACTTCTTTAGTTTACATACCAACTCATTATTTCTCTTTACTATGAACCCTTCTGGTTGTGTCATGTATATTTCTTCTTCCAGATCCTCATGTAAGAACGTTGTCTTCACATCCATCTGCTCTACTTCAGGATCTAAAGCAACATCAATAGAAAGAAGAAATATACTAGAAGTTAATTTTGCAACTGGAGAAAATATTTCACCAAAATCAATCCCCTCTACCTGAGAATATCCCTTTTCTACCAAGCGGTCTTTATACTTATCCACTTTACCTTCTGCATTCAACTTCTTTTTAAATAGCCATTTGCTCCCAATGGCTTTTCTCCCAGCCGATAACTGGACTAGATTCCAAGCTTCATTTTTGTCGAAGGAATCCATTTCTTCATCCATGGCCTTTTTCCAGAGATCACTATCCTCTAAATCAACATCTTCCTTCACATTTCTAGGATCATCATTAGTAATATACATAACAAAATGAGAGAAAAAATCAGGAGGGGAATACCTTTCTGGTTGCCTTATTTATCGAGATGATCTCCTAAAAAATGGAGTATGAGGTTCTTCTTCTTCTGATTCTGCTTCTTCTATTAAGTCAGATTCTTCACTTTCTAACTTAAACTCTATTTTCTCTGGTTCCTTTTCCATTGGATTCACTTCCTATTTAGGGACTTCTTTGACCTTTCGAAACACAACTTCTCGACTATAAAAAATATTCTTAGTTATAGGATTCCAAATCTTATACCTTTTCATACCATCTTTATAGCCAATAAAGATACACTTCTCATCTTTGTTATCCAACTTGCTCCTTTTCTCCTTTGGGACATGTACATAAGCATCAAAACCAAAAAATTTCAGATGCTTAATAGAGGGTTTCTTACTAGTCCATACCTCTTGTGGAGTTTTATAAATCAATGTTGATGTGGGTGATTGGTTTACCAACATGATATCTCCACTGCTTCTTCCCAGAATTCTTGTCCTATCCCAGCACTGCTTAGCATGCTCCTTGACTTTTCCATCAACGTCCTATTCATCCTCTTGGCAACTCCATTATGTTGAAGTGTGAATGGAGTAGTCTTTTGCCTTTATATACCACACTTCTTACAAAATTCCTCAAATTCATTCTCACAGAACTCTCCACCATTATCTATCCTCAACACCTTTGTTTTTTTTTTTGACTGATTTTCTATAAGAGCCTTAAATTATTTAAACTTTGAAAATACTTCAGATTTCTTTCGAAGGAAATAAATCCATATGTTCCTTGAGAAATCATATATAAATGAAACATAATACAGATATTTTCCTAATGATGGAACAAGAACAGGTCCAAACACATCACTTTGTATTAATTCTAGAATTCCCTTTTCTCCTTGCACCAGATGCAAATCTTACTTGATTTTGTTTTCCATATATGCAATGTTCACAGAAATCAAAATCCAGAGTGCAATCAGTTATACCTTCAACCATACCTTTACCTTGTAATGCTTGAAGTCCCTTTTCTTTGATATGCCCCAATATTTGATGCCATAGCATTGTCTTTCCTCTTGATGCAGTCAGGGTTTTGTCATCTTTACCTCCTTCCTCTAACACAACATAATTGTTACATTCATTAATGATGGTTTTTCCCAATAGTTTGTACATAGTTCCATACTGAACTCCCCTCATCAATACCATTGATCCTCGAACCATTTTGCAACCACCATCTCCACACACAGTCTTTACACCTGCAACATCCATCTTTCCAATAGATATCAAGTTTCTTGCTAGATTTGGAATGTGTAGCACTCCAGGAAGAGTTCTAATCCTTCCATCCTTCAATTTTAGCTTGACTCTATCACATCCAATGAAACTGGCTGGTGAATCATCTCCCAAGTACACACCTCCTCCATTGTACTTTTCATATTCACAAAACCACTCCCTATGAGGGTTCATATGACATGACACACCTGATTCAATCAGCCATATATCACATTCTGAAGGATTACCCGTGGAAGCTAGGTACACATCCCCTCCTTATTCTGAGGATTTCTTTGCCTCTGTGGAAGGGGTATCCTCATATCCCTTTGCTTTCTCAACATTCTTAGATCTGTAATCCTTTTGTTAGTGCCCAACTTTACCGCATTTCCAACACTTCCTTATTCCTTTTCCTGGGGATTTAGATCTACCGTTAGATTTAGATCTCCACCCAAATCCTTTATTTGTGTTTCTCTCCTAGGGGAAACCTCTCACAGACAAGGAATACATGATATTCTTATCCATGGTTTTCCGCCTCATCTTTTCTGATAGTAGGGATGATACAATTTCATCAAATTTTAAGGTCGCTTCGATACCACTACCTATTGCAACAATTAGGTTGTCCTATGAATCTGGCAAAGAACACAATAATGTAATACATTTATCTTCTTAAGCCATTTTAATAACAACAGAGGTTATCTGACTTACCAGAGTATTGTAGACATTCAAATGCTCTGTTACAGTGTTAGTCTCATCCATTCTGAGGTGAAACAACTTGTTCATAAGGGATTTTGATTGATACAAACTCCCTAATTTTCCCATAACTTTATGCACTATCTTCACCAGATACATTCAACAACATAGAGTCTGATAAGCCAATCATATTGTACTCCTCGCCCTTCTTTAAAATTCATCCCAATCATCTTGTGACATTGCAGTGGGTTTCATACCCGGATCCACAACAATCCACTGTTCCCAGTCTACCAGAAGATCCTCCATTTTGAGCTCCCATAGCTAAAAATTCTGGCCATTAAATTTCTTGATCTCAATTCTTGAATTGCTCGCCATTCTCTTTCAATGCATAAATCAACACTGCAAAGCTCCCACTAAATCCAAGTTTATCATAGACCTGAGATCTATCAACCGCATCGAACCCTTAGCAACAAAGGCGTCCCCCTAATGCCAAAATCAAGCTCTGATACCACATGTAAGTTTTAAACCTATGCAGAGAAGCAAAGCATACATATTGTTTTAAGCGAAATAGAGATCACAACACATCATTTTTACCCTGGAAACCCTTAACAGGGAAAAACCAGAAAACCTTGGAGCCACACCTCATATATTCTCTTCATTTCATTATGAATCCTCACAATACAAAATATAGGTATTCCGCAACATCCAAATACCCTAATATGTTAACCCAGATTAGAAAAAGACTTCAATCCCTTAACTGGGATTACGTTACATATTTTTAGAGAAATTATAAAAATAGCCACAAACATCTATAAATAGCCATAAAATCTATAAATATCCATGGGATTGTCAAGATGCAGTGCTGACATGCGCACCTCCCCTCCATACGCACATGAAAAGAATATAACATATACCCAACATGGAGATGGTGTCAGATTCTATGAAAGTGGTTGTTGGATATCCAAAAATGCTAGTCGTCGGTGGTATGGTGATGGCATCAGAGTCTATGGAAGTAGTCGTCGGATATTTGATAGATCTGTGGAATTAAAAAAAAATACAGATATCCCATGACATGAAAAAATTCACCTAAGCTACAGAATATGATATAATATAGAGATGGAGATCATGTTGAAGAGTGGGTCTTCCTAGTACTTAGGTTCTCACAATAAGTACATGTGTTCATGGGGTGTGATTTGATTTTAAATCTTCCATTAAGATTTTTTATTATAAGGATTTCTCTCACTCCCCAAAATCCATGGATGTTTCAAGGACTACGTTTCCATTGTTATAATCGGTACCGAATTTAATAGAATGTTGAGCCATGGTTATTCAAGGACATAAAATATACAAGGACCTTGATCTTCTATGTTAAGAGCCTACAAGTGAGGAAAATAGCATTACAAAGTTGGGTGTTTCTGTAGAGGTGTTGGAAGATTTATCAATGAAAAGTATTGATGACTTAGGCCATTTTCTCCTAAATGAAGACAAATTACAACAAGGGGAAGAGAGAACATGAATATCTTAGAGATGAAACAAGTTATAAACTTGATAGTCCATTCAAGTGCCAAATTAGTTATTACTTGTAGAAAAATGACTCATAGGAGGTTGAGAAAGCTAAACATGAGGAAAGTCCATAAAAAAATATAGATGGAATATAAAAAAGGTGAGGTAGTAAAACCATGAAAATTCTCCTTCTCAAAATTTGACTCCATATCCTTGTTGTAAGGAAAAATATCCTATGACTTGGGTAAGGTCATCAACATACTAATTTAAATAAAATAGACATCCAAAGTCATGAAAACATCAATATACGGTTTGGATATAATGAAAGTAGGACTTGAAAATCAAAATTGTGTACCTTGCTTATGTAGGCTGGTCCAAGATTTTAGTAACCCTTCAAATTTGGATTCCAAACCTTCAATTACTTCACTTGAAAACTTGCAAATTAGAAACAATAACTTCCTCAAAATATTATGGCTACAATAAAATAATTGTGAATTGAGACAAAGATATAAGCATGCATTTAACCATAAATTCCACCTATAAATTTGATGTGTTTACTTATTAAAGAATGCTTTATAATTGTACTTGCAAAATAGAAACAATAACTTCCTCAAAGTCTTATGGCTACAATAAAATAACTATGAATTGAGACAATGATATAAGCCTGCATTTAACCATACTTTCCATCTATAAATTTGATGTGTTTACTTTTTAAAGAATGCTTAAGAATTGCATATATAATAGAAAGAATGAACAATTTTATTAACAACAGCTAAAAGTGCAAATGATGGCAAACAAATCATAGTAAAGCTCATATTCAAAGCAACAATACGAGAGTAAAATATCTTATGTTTCTAACAGTTCTGGAAATAAAAACCAAAGATGAAAATATGCAAATTTGCATTGATACATCATCCCTGTTGATGTCCTTTGTATTGTGTTTGATCTTTAGGGGGACATAAAAGCATGATATTATATGAGATAATATAATTTAGTAATGTCTGGGAATGACCAAAGAATAGGTTGTCGTGGATAGAAAATATAGTCATTAGACACCTCAAAATGGGAGTGTCAAATCACTCATAAATTCTAATCAAAGATATAAAGCAAGAGAAAAACATAAATACATGAGAAATGGGAAACTGGAAGCTAAACTACTAAACCTTAGAAATAAAAGAGACACTAATAAATATCAAATATAGAAGTATAAGAAAAGGAGGGAGGTTAGGCATCCTTGTCATCATCAATTGTTATGATGGAGCCCATGCAAATATGAATAATATCATCTAATGAATCCTCATGCTGAGATACCCTAGCTAGGAGAACTTAGAATGCAAAAAGGAGTATCATGTCAAAAATCCCCTAACATCCAAGGCTGAAGGGAAGAAACTAGTGATGGGTTCCTAACCACTTGATTTAGGTTGGGGGGTGACATTATGTAAGGAATGGGAACAACCTTGTAACCATGTGGAAGTCATGCATCTAGTAACCATACAAAATTGTTTGTGTTTCCTTGCATATCTTATGTCCTCTGAATCCATGTCAAGGAAGATTGCACGATGCTTAACACCTACAATAATTGAGGCATGCAAAATAAGGAAGTAATGGGCATGTGGTGCAAGGTTTGGAGCAGTCTCACAATATATCTAGTTTTTGAATGATCACTTCATGTGTGTATAAGTTTAGACACCCATGAATAGGATAATGAAAGAATATGGAAACATAACCTCCAAAAATCATGGAACAAGTAGTGGTATCCTCCCCAGATCTCATAAAACATGACATCTAAATATTGAGCCATCTCTAGGAAATGGTATAACTAAAAAATATTCTCCATTATCAAGATATGGTGGTTTGATTCAACTCGTAAACATTGAGACCTACCCACAACTAACCGAACAAAATCTTGAGGCCATGTGACCAATGGAATTAAATGTAATCGAGACAACAATGAAACCATCCTTCAACTATAAAAGGCACCCATTGGACATTGTAGAAGATCATTTTTGGAACAAGATTTTGAGGAGATTAAGGGAATTATGGTTATAGGTATGATATTTCCTATAAAAGAGTCTATTTGGATTAATCACATTATCATTTAGATAAAGAAAGATATGGATGGTACCAAGGTCTGTTTGGATTTTAGAAGGTAGTTATTCATGTATGTGGGAAATGAAGCATTCTCTTTTACATATTTAATCTTTGAATACCATCAAGTCAATATGGAAAAAGAGGACAACCAAAATACCTCATTTACCATTGAATGGAGTTTTTTTTCTTACAATGTTATGCTTTTTGGACTCAATAATTCACTAGTTGTCTTCTCTATAATTGTGTACAAAAAATGCCATTAGTTTTGAAAGAACTATGAAAATGGATGGCTATAAATAAAAAAGTTTTAAAGAAGCTACAATTTAAAGTATGTCATGATATTGCATCATTTCTCTTAGATGTGTCTTGTAAATACACATATGTTATCGATACTTATAATTTCTTGGAACAACTTCCCTTGATTTGGGGAGCTTGACAATGTCTACATTTGCTTTACCTTTTAAAACATCTTTCAACATACTACACATATTTTCTTGTTGCAATAATTTCATGGTAGGACCCCTCAAATAAATATTTTCTTGTTTTTGAAAATAACGAAATGAAGATAAAAAAATACAGTCTCGGTAGTTTGTCTTAATGAATAAAAACAACATTAATAATGAACGTTTTACTTTTGATGAAATTTTTAATTTAATAATGTAAATTACAATAATATTCAAGTAAAATAATGGGTAATAAGAGTTCACCTCAGGAAACATGGAGAACACCAAAACAGAGTATATAAGACCACCGATCACATCAAAATGCCAATTTTTCTTCTAAAATTTCAAAATGTTTCCCAAGGCTATTTGTAACAAGTTCCAAGGGATGAGTGAAATAGCCATAGTAAAATTTCAACGCTACAATTATACACAAGAATAAATTTTATAAGTCATGGAATACATGCTATTACAATAATGCTTCAAAGAAATAACTGTGGGAAATGGATAATTCCTTACCATTCATTGAGCTCCTCTCTATTTCGAGAATAATTTAATATTCTTTACTGAACAGGGCCAACCACGTGAAGGTGGAATCTTGTATGGCCCCTCCCCCCTCTCACATTACTCTCAATTCCCCATACCTAATGCATGTACTTGAAAAAAAAATTGCATGCAAATTCATGCATATTTCATCATAAACAAACATTTACCATTGATTCAATAAAAACTAACATTCATTAAACCATTCATTCATTCGATAAAATATAATATTCATTGAACCATTCATTCATTTAGTCAACACATCCATTCAATAAAAAATAACATTCATTAAACCATTCATTCATTCAGTAGGAAAAAAACCATGCATGGCATTATATTATCAAAAATAATTACACAATATTTTTTCAGTCACTTCTTTATAATTTTTCTTATCTTTACATAATCAACAAGAAACTCATCTTCTGGAAATTTTTGTTTAGTTCTTGGTGCTTCATCAACTTGGCATGATGTCTACCTAGTAGAGTGCTCGCAACATGGATTTTGCGACAAGGGGTTCGAATTTGCTGCAATAATGTGAAAATTTTACATACATATATTTTGTTATTATAATTACAAGTATTTCATTAAAAAAAAAACATTTCAAAGGTGTTTTTTTACCTGTTGTGGCCACATCATGTTCTTCATATTCATGTCTGGCCTCAACCTGTACAATGTGACCCTCTACATGCTCTGTAGTTGAAATATGGTGAAGTACAATTAATGTTCACCATCTGCAATGCTATATATAAAATTGTAGCATATGAATAAATTCATTACCAGGATTCGAAGCATGATATTCGATTGGTTGTTGTTCATCATTGACATTAAGGGGACCATTGCTTTCTTACTAAAAAAAAAATCGATATTTTATGTCAATTTATAACAAATAGATTTCACAAGTAATAAATCTTCATTAAACTATATAGATTTTATATACTTGTGCACCAGATGGATCACTAGAAGATCATGTTTTCCCAGACAAGATTTTTAGGCATTCGACAACAGCTTCAAAGCCATGCTAAAAGCCAAGATTCAAGTCTTCCTCAGTGTGCACTTCTTTGAATCATTCGGCCTGCATATTTGCATAACATCGTTAATTTTACATTTTGCAGTGCAATAAAAAGAACATAATTTCCAATTTATTATTTGGATCAATTATCGGTTTTTTGATACTTACAATTCATGCCGCCAAATTTGAATAACCACTAGGCCCAAGATTGCACTGACCGATTTTTTCTATTCCTTCCTTTGTGGCCTTTGATGTGCTTGACAGCTTATGCAAGTGTTGAAATACATTAGATTTTCCAAATTAGATATAAAAATTAATAATAATAAGGGTTAGAATTACCTTATGGAAAGTATTGCATACCTCTCTGTGCCTGGTGGTAGTTTTCCTTCTTTTCTTAGAGCCCTCTCATTTCCATCTTCCACTAGGTATTTTCACTCTCTTATTGGAATCATCGGAGGGCGCTTATACCTAGGGTTCCTTTCTAGGTGAACCCTATATTGGCCTCGGACAATCTTCATATGTTGTCCATCCTTCTTTAGGACTGCGACTTGATCGAAGGTCTCGTTTCCAAACAGGACAACCAATCAATTAGTGAGCTCATCCTTTAAATTTTTTATTTTACTATCCCACCTTGTGTGAATGGTGATCCCAAAGATCTCTAAGGACAAATCATTTAGATGTTTATAAAAAACATTATTTTATACAAAATGATCATGCCATCATTAGTTGAAAAAATGTGTTATCAGTATATTACAATCAAATTATAAACACTAACTTGAACAATGTATAATTACCTGGGATCTTCTCTATATTTATTGGAACAAGATCTTCATCCACAAAAAATGTTGTATTTATTGTACCCGTGCTAGTGACATAGGAATATCCAGGAAATGTTGCTTCAACATTAGCAATACTAGTAGGCTCTGCATCCACCCCTTCTTCTGCACGATCTGGTGTGCATCGATCACTAACAGGTAAACTCTATGTTGGCCTTGGGGGTGTCACAGAACATGTTGTCGGTTGTTTAGTAAAAAAATGGCGCATGATTCGATGTACGTGGATTTGTTTGCTCATGTGATGATGGATCTCCATGAGCATCACTGGGCCCAACAATGCCTTGACCACTAGTGTGTGGTGGCAACAAATATTGTAAATACAAACCATAATTTTTAAGTTCACTATCATATAAAAATAAAAATTATAAAGTTCTAAATGAATTTGTATTATGATTCAATATTCTGTAACTTACTTGCAAGGCATGAGATCTCTTTACCAGCACTTAAACCTTGGCTTTAATCTTATCAGTCTGTGGAATAATGAATAGCATTAAAAGGATATCCTCATTTTTTTTTAAGGTATTCTCTATCACCTTAATCGGGTCTAAAGAAGAACCAATGTTAGCATCATGCAACAAGTCATGCATATCAAAAGCTATTGATTGTTGTGATGTTGTTTCATACACAGAATTATTGGTGTGCAACAAAAATATATAAAACTTTACTGACGTGAAAGCAATATATTGAAGAAAAAAGTATATTAACAAAACATATCTATCATGATATATTCCTAAAATTATAACTAGGTTTACCTGATTCCTGAATGATGGTTTCATTTGATCCACAACTGGGGACTTGCCCCGATCATCCACCTGCAAAAAAAAGTAGAAAACATTATCATAATGAAACCAATATACACACGAAAAACACATAACAAAAAAAACATTATGCTACATATTATATTGGTACAATTTTGATGTGTTTAAATTGTACAATTGCAATCAGGTTTACTTGTTTCCTCGAGGTTGTTGTCATCTAATCAATAGTTGGGTGTCTTCCTCGATCAACACTCTACATCAAATATAGATAACATTATATAAACCAAATGAATATACTCATGAAAAAACACAGCAACAAAAAATTTTGTACATATTAAATTTTTACAATGGCATCAATGTATACATATCGCCTCAAGGTAGGTCTGGTATCATCTACTACGAGAGAGGTGCCCCTCACAGAACCCTGCATAAAAAACATAGAAAAATTTACCTAAACAAAACCAAAATACTCACTGAAACAATATAATAACGAAACATTTTGACGTATTTAAATTGTACAATTACAATCAGGTTTACTTGTTTCCCTCATACTGTTGTCATTTGATCAACAGCCGGGTGGTTTCCTCGATCAACACTCTGCAAAATACATACAAATAACATTATATAAACCAAACGAATATACTCATGAAAAAACACAACAACAAAAAATTATTTTTTCAAATTATATTTGTACTATTAAAAAGTTGTATACCTGCTGCCTCAAGGAAGTTGTACTCCTTTGACCAGTTGCTAGGGAGATGCCCCGATCACTACCCTGCATAGTAAATATAGAAAAATTAAACAAAGTTATAACAATTGAATAACAAAAAATACTTAAGAGGTTAAATTAATTAATAAAAGGTTGGATAAATTGTTGGATGTACCACTTCCATAGTAACTGTGTTTATATCTACTCGATTCAAATTGTAATTAATAAGAAACTCTTCCCCTGCAACTATTGATTTAATGCCACATACAAATACACGGTTTTCTTCACACCCCTCAAATATGTAGTTGGGTTACTTAAGTGTAGACCTTGGTTTTGTACTATTTATAAACCCAGAATATTCCCAGTGGCCTTTGGCCTTCCGTCAATGTACAACATTGCTCCTTTATTTTGATCTTTATCTTTCAGCTGTAAATAGTTTGCGGACAACTTATATCTACACATAATTCATGTATATTGGACCAGGTAAATCCAATCTTTATAGTTGTAGCATGGTCCAACATACTCCATCAATTATGTACGTTTGTATTAACCGAACTTTATGCCATCCATGCAAAACAACACCAAACCATGTAATGATGACGGTGCAATTTGATATATCCTCTCGCTCACACAAAAATATGTGCTCAGTTGAGGAATATCCATAGGTACCCATTGTTTGACTAATTTTTTTTACCTTAAGGGCACCTCGATGTCGCCTATTGTCTCATCATTATAGGAACATGACCTCCCTTTTGCGAGAAAAAATTCCATGCGTTTATGAAATTTTCTTTTGATCTTCTAACATCTAGTTGATATAGCCCTTGTATACCTACTGGAGGTATCACTTTCCTCTAGCCTTCCTAAAATCCCCTCGCTCGAGGAAGACAGGTCTGAAAAATACATGTTTGGTTGTACCTACACCATGGGAAAAAAGTTCAAAGAGGACCTTGTTGGGTATGCATAGTTCATATTAAAAAATTACAAGGCATTAAGGCATGCATTTTCCACTATCATCATACATAGTTATCATTTCTTCGCCAATCTTGAAATGCATATCTTGACCAAGGTGTGCCGTCAAGTTGGAAAACAACCCATTGTACCCATAGGGCCAACAAGACCAATGAATTTAATCTTTTCTCTCTCTCAAGTTATATTGTCATAGATATTTTTATCATCATTGTATAAGCAGAAGTAAATAACAAAGGTAGATCTAGAAAAGTATTGTTGTAATAAATTCATACATAATTTTCATCTCTTTAAACTTTAACGCTCCACGTATCATTGCATCAAAGTTGGTTATTGAGATGAGTTATCAATTCCAATGTACATAACATAAACAATAAAAAATTACAATGAAGTCTAACTAATGAATAGTAATTAAAGAACAATAATAATGCTAGATAGATCTAGTTTGCATCTGCCTTATACTCAAACATGATTTTGAGTCATCTTTTGTCACTGTAAGGACAAGTAGTCATAAGAAATACATTCATAGAGAGAGAGAGAGAGAGTTAGGGTGTTGATGGTTTAGGTTCACATTTCATGGTTGGATCTCATGGGTTGGAGATCACGGTTCACAATTCACAACACAATTCTAGAATCCCTAGAAGAGGTACCATATGACCTTTGGTACCCTAATTTAAGTGTACTGAACTTCATGTGTCCAACAAATATCATATCTATACCTCTTTCATTCCAAGATACTCCAAGAGTGCAGTTATGAACATAATATATAAAATTGGCATGTCTTCTAGAATGGTCACTTATGCAACCCTAGGTTTTAGGGTGGTTAACATAATAAAACATAAAAAGTTGAGTGCACTTAGAGTAGGGTACCAAAGGTCATGTGTTGGAAAGGGGTTGGAGATAGGTGAATTGCACAACATCTAGGATGTTGTGCATACTCATGAGGCACTGCGCAAGGAAAAGATAGCATGACAGGGAGAAAATAGTCAATTTTTTATGTCATGTTTGGACTCATTGACCATTTCTTCATAATATTGGTACTTAGTGGTTAAATTAGTTAGAAGTGGACCTTGAATGTAAAGGCACAAGCCTATATATAGAGGTATAATTGAAAATGTAATATATACATGGGATATCTGTGAACTGAGAAATACTGTATGTTTGGGTCTATTGCGCATAAGTAATATGACAGGACGGATGTTGCTTTGAATTGATATTGTCTTCCTTGTCTCCTTTCTGTTTTTATATGATGTGATATCAATAATGATTTTTTTATGGATCTGCTTTATGAAGGAATAATATGTTGCTACGATGAATAAGTAAATGATGCGATATGTTTAGATCTATGGTTATACTGGTAGATCTATGATGAATGCCACGATACCTGATGAATGGATTTGTTAGATTTGATAATTATGCTACTAAATTGTTGATACCCCGATACTCCTCCTTACTTCTAGAAACTTGGTTCCGACATCTCTCTCTTGAACACCTCGGGTTAGACTTCATCCGCTCTGCAGGTATTTTCGGGTAGGGTAAAACCTATCTAAGCCGGTGCTCAAGGAGATTGCACTGGTTGGGTGTCGATAGAGAGGGAACCCCTGTCAATGTGGCTTTGTTGGTGGGTTTTGGACAAAAAATGGTTTCGTTTCCGGGACCCCATTGCGACTGAAGAGGAGGATATATTGTGGCATCCGACGAAACTGGAGATTCAAGATTGGTTTGACCTGACACTATGAGAGTTCGCTGAAGCCGAGAACCAAAACCTGAAGTTAAGAAAAAATGCATGGTTGGTGAGGTACATTCATGACGGTCTATTGATGTATTTGTAACTTCAGAATGTATTCACTTGTATATCTTATGTCTTGTACCCCGATGTTAATTTCGGGAAGTGTCTGTAATGTATTTGAGTCATGTCATGCCCATTGTTCCTATCGGGAGGTTCTATAATGTAAACAAGTCATGTCAAGTCATTGTGGGTAACCCTCCTATTGTCCAAGGGTTAAAGTCCCCATGGTTCTAGGGCACTAGGGTTATTAGACTCTCCTAGAGAAGTCTACCCTAGCGAGTCATTGTCAAGTCAGGAATTAGTATAAATAGAGAGTGAGCCTCTCTATTTATCACACACTCACTCACAGTCAGTTGTAGCGCATAGCTGAGGAAGAAGAAGTTGATGAGATTAGAGAGAAAGAGGCTACTGCTGTTAGGATATCATCTTACTATTTTTGGGGCTTTGCTATTTGGTGTTGATTCTATGTTTGAGGAAGTTGCTGGGTTTTCTCCTTTATGGTTACTCTGAGGAAAATATTTGTGTTCATTGTCTTATGTATTTGATTGCTGTGCTTGTTATTCTCTTAGTTAAGATCCTAAGTTAATGCTAGCTTAAATGATAAAAATGTAACATGGTATCAGAGCTAACCCGAGAAGAAGACACTGTGCAGCTGCGAAAACTAGGGCTTCCTACTTTTTCGATCTCTCTCCATAGATTTTCAGCAAAAGAAGGTTGGGTTGACTCTCCTCCCCAGGGTGCATCTTTCTGTTGAAGCAGCATCTAATTCTGAGCATTTTCAGTTTTTGACCTGACACTACTGTCAGAAATTAGGGCTTTCCACAGAAGTGGAATTTTTGAGTGAGCTCAGGACTGGATTGATCTCCTCCTTAAAATCGAAGTTTAGAGATCAAGATCAAAGCTTTTGGTTAAACAAAACTCCAGGAAATTCAAACCCTAATATGCTCCTGAACCAACACTGCAGAAATTCAGCTCCAGATCCAGATCTAACATCTTAACCTGGTAAGATCTAAATCTTTTGTATTTCTATTTGAGGTTCTTAGTTAAGATGTCTCATCATACCAAGCTTGATGAAAATATTGAGGGAGCTAATAACTTTTGAGCCTGGAAGTATAGGAACTCCCTGGTCCTAGAAGAAAATGAGTTGGACTCCTACATCAATGAGGAGATTCCAGTTCCAGAGGGAGATGAGGCTAAGGCCTTACACAAGAAAAAGTTGGTTATGGCTAAGAGGATTATTGCTGATTCAATCAAGGATTACCTCATACTACAGGTGTCCTCCCTAAAGACACCTAAAGCTATGTTTGATGCCCTAACCAAACTGTTTGAAGGAAAGAACATAAACTAAAAGATGACCTTGAGGAACCAATTGAAGAATGTGAAGATCCAGAATGTGGAGACCATGCAGTCATACTTCATAAGGGTCTCCTAGATCAAAGAACAACTTGAAGCAGTAGATGAAGAAGTGGAGAATGTAGAGATTGTAATGACCACCTTGAATGGTCTCCCTAGGACATGGGACTCTTTCATTCAAGGAATCTGTGCCAGAAAGAAGTTAGTCAAGTTCAACAGACTATGGGAAGAATTCTCTCAAGAAGAAGCTCGGATAGTAGCTTGAGAAGAAAATATGGGAAGTGAAGATCAAGCTCTCACAATACAATCCAAGAAAACCAGATCTAGCCACCACAAAGGTAAGCACTCTCACCAAAGGAATAAATTCAGAAATCCTAGAGATAGGTCTAAGTACATTTTCTATACATGTGATGAAAGAGGACACTTTTCTAGAGATTGTCCTAGAAACAAAAGTAGCTCTCACAAGAAGAAGGGAAACAACAAAAGACATCATGCTCATGCTACAGAGGATGATGAACCTTCCACAAAGAGAAACAGACAAGACAGTGATGATTCTTTAAGTGATGAAGAATATGTTCTGATTTTCACTCTCACGGGAACTATCACACATGGCAGCAATGATTGGATTATAGACAGTGGTGCTTCCAAACATACGACAGGATTCAAGGAATCCTTTGTGAAATTATCTGAACATGAATCACCTTACAAGGTGAAACTCGGAGATGACTACCAGTATCCAATAAAAGGTAGTAGTGAATCCTCATACAAGCTAGACTTTGGAAAGTCTATCAAGATGAAAGATGTATTTTTTGCACCTGGAATAAAGAAGAACCTCCTCTCCATATTTGCATTGGATGCAAAAGGAATGAGGGTTGCATTTGTAGATGGCTAAGTCCTCATGTGGCCAAAGGGAAAGTCTTTTGATGATGCAGTAGTGATTGGGGAACAAGGAGGACTATACAAATTGAAGGGACAACCAGAACAAGATTTGGTTCATGACTCGGTAGAACCAAATGAGCTTTGGCATAGAAGGATTGCACATGTGCGTTATAGAGCACTACCACTTGCAAGCAAAGCTATTGAAGGTCTTCCAGAAATGTAGACAAAACATGAAGGTGTATGCAAAGGATGTGCTAAAGGGAAGAACACAAAGAAGACATTTCCAAGTAGCGAGAGCAAGGAAAAACTAATCTTGGAAATCATCCACTCCGATGTATGCGGTCCAATGTCATCCAATTCACTAAGTGGGTATGTATAATATGTTTCTTTTATTGATGATTTTTCTAGAAAGGCATCGATATACTTTATGAAGAACAGAGATGAAGTATTCAACAAGTTCAAGGAATTCAAAGCCTTGATCGAGAATCACACAGAAAAAAAGATCAAGACCTTTTGATCAGATAATGGCGAAGAATTCACATCAAATGAATTCAAAGAGCTATGTAAAGACTCGGGGATTAAGAGGGAGTTATCCACTCCATATAATCCACAACAGAATGGGTTTGTAGAAAGAAAGAATAGAACAATCATGGAAGCAGAAAGGGCCATGCTTCATGGTCAAGATCTTCCCATGCATCTATGGACAGAAGCTTCCAGAATAACGGTGTATGTATAGAACCATACTCCACACAAAGTACTTGAGAACAAGACACCTGAAGAAGTCTTCTCCAGCAAGAAACCAAAAGTCAGCCATCTTAGAATATTTGGTTGTCCTGTATACATATAAATTCCGAAAGAAAAGAGGGTGAAGTTAGATCCTTCATGAAAGAAGGGTATATTTGTGGGATAATCTGAAAGCTCAAAGGCTTACAGAATATAGTTCCCAGGGTTCAAGAAGATCGACATCAGTAGAGATGTAACATTCGACAAATATTCAACCTACATCAAATCTAGGAAGAGACCGACTGAAGAACCTGAAGAAACAGAAGCACCTAGAATTCATGATACAACCATGAATGAATAAATTCAGGAAGAAGACCGAGAATTACTGTGGATCCACCTCAGGAGAAGAATCCTCACAAGAGGAAACCTAATTGGGTACATAAAATTATCCAAGGTTTCAGAGGAAACACACAGAGGAAGAAAGAGAACAAGGTCTTGCTCCAGTTATGTAGCCTTTCTATGTGACATTATTGATAAAGAACCTTACAACTATGAAGAAGCGGAAGAGAGGAAAGAATGGAAGGAGGCTATGATCAAAAAGTATCAATCGATCATGAGGAACGATGTTTGGGATGTTGTTCCAAGACCAAAAGGGAAGTCCATTGTAACTTCCAAATGGATCTACAAGATCAAGAACGCTGCAGATGGCAGCATAGCGAAATACAAAGAAATATTCATGGCTCATGGCTTCTCCCAGAAAGAAGGAATAGATTATGAAGAAAAATTTTCACCAATAGCCAGATACACTTCCATCATATCAATACTTGCTCTGGCTGCATTGATGAAATGGAAGATACAACATATGGATGTCAAGACCACTTTCTTGAATGGTGTAGTGGAAGAGGAAGTATATGTGGAGCAGCCACTCAGTTTTGAGACACATTACAGGGAGTCTCATGTGTGTAGATTGAAGAAAGCCCTGTACGGTTTGAAACAAGCACATAGGACATGGTATGGTAGAATTGATGGCTTTCTATATAGTTTGAGCTTTACCAAGAGTAAAGCAGATTCCAACCTTTAATACAAGGTTGAAGATGGAAACCTAGTGATACTTCTACTATATGTGGATGATTTGTTTGTAAGAGGTATGGATGGGTTGATTGCTGATACAAAGAGGAAACTTGCTACTAAGTTTGAAATGAAAGACTTGGGTATGATGCACTATTTTTTTAGGCATGGAGGTGTGGCAGAATGCAGATGGAATCTTCCTTGGAAAAGGGAAGTATGTAGTGGAGATTCTAAGGATATTCAGGATAATGGATTGCAAGGCCATAACCACACCTATGGTATCGAACCTGAAGCTATTGAGTGATGCTTCATCAAAAGCGATTGATGCTATGATGTATCATCAGATGATTGGGTCCTTGATGTACCTGACGAACACAAGACCAAATATTTTCTTTGCTGTAAACACTTTGAGCCAGTTCCTGACAGATTCAAGACATGTTCACTTGATTGTTGCAAAGCATATCCTGAGGTACTTGAAGGGTATAGTTGATTATGGGCTCAAGTATAAGGCAAATTAGAAGATTAACCTGGAGGGTTATGTTGATTCATATTGGGCAGGCAGTGCCATCGATAGGAAGAGCACTTCAGGATGTTGCTTCAGTAGGGGATCAGGTATGGTCTCTTGGTTTAGTAGGAAGTAGTCCTGTGTGGCATTGAGTACAGCTAAATCAGAATATGTCGCAGCTTGTTTAGCTAGTTGCGAGGCAGTGTGGCTGAGAAATATACTGTTTGATTTATTTGATCTCCAGTTGGATGCTACTTGTATATATTGCAGCAACCAGAGTTGTGTGAAGTTTTCAGAGAACCTGGTGTACCATGACAAGTCAAAGCATATCAAGATCAAGTATCACTATATCAGGGATATGGTGTAGAGAGGAGTAGTGAAGCTCCAGTGTGTTGCGACGAATGAACAGATAGCGGATGTGTTGATGAAGCCATTGGCCAGAGTGAATTTTGAGTACTTCAGGGAGAAGCTTGGTGTTCTCTAGATCGAGGTTCCCTCCAAAGGGAAATGATGAGACTTAGAGCCATTCTGACATGGTGAGAGGATTAGGTTCCTTCCATGGTCAGATGTAAGGGCTGAGCCATTCTGTCATGGTGAGAGGATCTAGTTCCTTCCATGTCAGATATGAGTGTTGAGCCATTCTGATGTGACTGTAGGATTGGTTCCTACATGATTAGATATAAGTGTTGAATGCCATTCTTGGAATGGAGGCACCTGGTAAGTTACCAGGAATACTCAATCTGGGACTGAGGGCCATTTTGATATGACTGTGGGATGTAGTCTTACATGATCCAATATGAGTGCATGTCCATTCTGATGTGATTAAGGGATGTGTTCCCACTTGATCAAATATAAGGGTTGATGCCATTCTCTAGGACAATGGAGGCACCTGGTCAGTTACCAGGAATCCTCAGTCTGGGACTGAGATCCCTTTCAATGCGGTGTGTTCACACATGGTCGAATGTAAGTGTAGAGCCCTTCCGATGCGGTGCTTTTGAAAATGGTTGGATGTAAGTGCAGATCCCTTCTGATGAGGTGTTTTCGAACATGGTCAGATGTAAGTACATAGCCTTCCGATGTGGTGTTTTTTAACATGGTTGGATATAAGTGTTGAGACATTCTGGCGCGATGTGTTTACACATGGTCAGATGTGAGTGCTGGGCCTTTCTGACAAGATGAGGTCATATGTGAGTGCTGGGTGTGCCTTTCTGAAAAGATGAGGTCAAATGTAAGAGTTATGCAGGCCATTATGAATTAGGGTTAGATATAAGTGTTGAAGACCTACATGAAGGGTGGGCCTACAACCAGCATGAAAAAAGGTTGGCTCTGTAGAACTTCTTATGACGAGAAGAATCTAGAGATAGCACCATTATGAGATAGCACAGATGATGATGTTCCAGACTTGATGATGATCCAAGATCAAGTGATGATCAAGATGTGATGATCAAGATGTGACGATGATCTAGACTTGATGATGATCTAGACCAAGTGATGCATATTTGATGATGATACAGTGATGATGATCCAACAGTGGTTATGATCCAGATCTCGCGATGAAGAAAACTTGAAGAAGAAGATGACTTAGAAGAAGACTTGAAGACAAAGATGACTTGAAGATGAATAAGACTTGAAGACGATGATGACTTGAAGATGAAGAAGACTTGAAGATGAATACAACTTGAAGATGACGATCTAGTCGATACAGAGAAGAAGACCAGTGCTGAAAATTATGTCGAAATAATACCTTCCTGGTTAAGAGGGAGTGTTGATGTATTTGTAACTTCGGAATGTATTCACTTGTATATCTTATGTCTTGTACCCTGATGTTTATTCTGGGAAGGCTCTGTAATGTATTTGAGTCATGTCATGCCCCAATGTTCCTATCGGGAGGTTCTATAATTTAAACAAGTCATGTCAAGTCATTGTGGGTAACCCTCCTATTGTCCAAGGGTTAAAGTCCCCGCAGTTCCGAGGCACTAGGGTTATTAAACTCTCTTAGAAAATTCATCCCTAGTGAGTCATTGTCAATTTGGGAATTAGTATAAATAGAGAGTGAGCCTCTCTATTTATCACACACTCACTCACACTCAGTTGTAGCACATAGCTGAGGAAGAAGAAGTTGTTGAGGCTAGAGAGAAAGAGGCTATTGCTGTTGGGATATCATCTTACTATTTTTGGGGCTTTGCTATTTGGTGTTGATTCTATCTCTGAGGAAGTTGCTGGGTTTTCTCCTTTTTGGTTTCCCTGAGGAAAATCTTGTGTTCATTGTCTTATGTATTTGATTGTTGTGCTTGTTATTCTCTCAGTTAAGATCCTATGTTAATGCTAGCTTAAATGATAAAAATCTAACATGGTATCAGACCTAACCTGAGAAGAAGACACTGTGCAGCTGCAGAAACTAAGGCTTCCTACTTTTTGGATCTCTCTCCACAGATTTTCAGCAAAATGAGGTTGGGCTGACTCTCCTCCCCAGGGTGCATCTTTCTGTCGAAGTAGAATTTGATTTTGAGCATTTTCAGTTTTTGACTCGACACCACTGCCAGAAATTAGGGATTTCCACAAAAGAGGAATTTTTGAGTGAGCTCAGGCCTGGATTGATATCCTCCTCAAAATCAAAGTTTAGAGATCAAGATCAAAGATTTTAGTTAAACAAAACTCCAGGAAAGTCAAACCCTAATATGCTCTTGAACCAACACTGCAGAAATTCAGCTCCAAATCCAGATCTAACATCTTAACCAGGTAAGATCTAAATATTTTGTATTTCCATTTGAGGTTCTTAGTTAAGATGTCTCATCATACCAAGCTTGATGAAAATCTTGAGGGAGCTGATAACTTTCGAGCCTGGAAGTATAGGATCTCCCTGGTCCTGGAAGAAAATGAGTTGGAATCCTTCATCAAGGAGGAGATTCTAGTTCCAGAGGGAGATGAGGCTAAGGCCTTACATAAGAAAAATTTGGTTATGGCTAAGAGGATTATTGATTATTCAATCAAGGATCACCTCATACTACAGGTCTCCTACCTAAAGACACCTAAAGCTATGTTTGATAACCTAACCAAACTGTTTGAAGGAAAGAACATAAACTGAAAGATGACCTTGAGGAACCAATTGAAGAATGTGAAGATCCAAAATGCAAAGATCATACAGTCATACTTCACAAGGGTCTCCTAGATCAAAGAACAACTTGAAGTAGTAGATGAAGAAGTGGAGAATGTAGAGATTGTAATGACCACTTTGAATGGTCTCCCTAGGACATGGGACTCTTTCATTCAAGGGATCTGTGCCAGAAATAAGTTAGTCAAGTTCAGTAGTCTATGGGAAGAATGCTCTCAAGAAGAAGCTAGGATAGTAGCTTGAGAAGAAAAGATGGGAAGTGAAGATCAAGCTCTCACAATACAATCCAAGAAAACCAGATCTAGCCACCACAATGGTAAGCACTCTCACCAAAGGAATAAATTTAGAAAGCCTAGAGATAGGTCTAAGTACATTTTCTATACATGTGATGAAAGAGGACACTTTTCTAAATATTTTACTAGAAACAAAAGTAGCTCTCACAGGAAGAAGGGAAACATTAGAAGACATCATGCTCATGCTGCAGAGGATGATGAACCTTCCACAAAGAGAAACAGATAAGACAGTGATGAAGAATATGTTCTTATTTTCACTCTCACAGGAACTATCACACATGGCAGCAATGATTGGCTTATAGGCAGTGGTGCTTCCAAACATATGACAGGATTCAAGGAATCCTTTGTGAAATTATCTGAACATGAATCACCTCACAAGGTGAAACTCGGAGATGACTACTAGTATCCAATAAAAGGTAGTGGTGAATCCTCATACAAGCTAGACTCTGGAAAGTATATCAAGATGAAAGATGTATTGTTTGTACCTGGAATAAAGAAGAACCTCCTCTCCATATCTGCATTGGATGCACAAGGAATGAGGTTTTCATTTGTAGATGGATAAGTCCTCATGTGGCCAAAGGGAAAGTCTTTTGATGATGCAGTAGTGATTGTGGAACAAGAAGGAGGACTATACAAATTGAAGGGACAACCAGAACAAGCTTTGGTTCATGACTCGGTAGAACCAAATGAGCTTTGGCATAGAAGGATTGCACATGTGCGTTACAGAGTAGTACCGCTTGCAAGCAAAGCTGTTGAAGGTCTTCCAGAAATGTAGACAAAACATGAAGGTGTATGCAAAGGATGTGCTAAAGGGAAGAACACAAAGAAGACATTTCCAAGTAGCGAGAACAAGGAAAAAAGAATCTTAGAAATCATCCACTCTGATGTATGCGGTCCAATGTCATCCAGTTCACTAAGCGGGTATGTATAATATGTTTCTTTTATTGATGATTTTTCTAGAAAGGCATTGATATAATTTATGAAGAACAGAGATGAAGTATTCAGCAAGTTCAAGGAATTCAAAGCCTTGATCGAGAATCACACAGAAAAGAAGATTAAGACCTTTCGATTAGATAATAGCGAAGAATTCACATCAAATGAATTCAAAGAGCTATGCAAAGACTTAGGGATTAAGAGGGAGTTGTCCACTCCATATAATCCACAATATAATGGGATTGTAGAAAGAAATAATAGAATGATCATGGAAGCAACAAGGGCCATGCTTCATGATCAAGATATTCCCATGTATCTATGGGCAGAAGCTTCCAGAATAGCGGTGTATGTACATAACCATACTCCACATAGAGTACTTGAGAACAAGACACCTGAAGAAGTATTCTCTAGCAAGAAACCAGAATTCAGCCATCTCAGAATATTCGGTTGTCCTGTATACATACACATTCCGAAAGAAAAGAGGACAAAGTTAGATCCTTCATGAAAGAAGGCTATATTTGTGGGATACTCTGAAAGCTCGAAGGCTTACAGAATATACTTCCCAGGGTTCAAGAAGATCGACATCAGCAGAGATGTAACATTTGACGAAGATTCATCCTACATCAAATCCAGGAAGAGACTGGCTGAAGAACCTAAAGAAACAGAAGAACCCATAATTCATGATACAACCATGAATGAAGAAATTCAAGAAGAAGATCAAGAATTAGAAGAACCACAAGAACATGTGGATCCACCTCAGGAGAAGAATCCTCACAAGAGGAAACCTAATTGGGTACGTGAAATTATCCAAGTTTTCAGAAGAAACACATAGAGGAAGAAAGAGAACAAGGTCCTGCTCCAGTTATGTAGCCTTTCTATGTGACATTATTGATAAAGAACCTTCCAACTATGAAGAAGTGGAATAAAGGAAAGAATGGAAGGAGGCTATGATCAAAGAGTATCAATCGATCATGAAGAACGGTGTCTGGGATGTTGTTCCAAGACCAGAAGGGAAGTCCATTATAACTTCCAAATGGTTCTACAAGATCAAGCATGCTCCATATGGCAACATAGAGAAATACAAAGAAATATTCATGGATCATGGCTTCTCCAAGAAAGAAGGAATAGATTATGAAGAAAATTTTACACCTATAGCCAGATACACTTCCATCAGATTAGTACTTGCTCTGGCTGCAGTGATGAAATGGAAGATACAACAAATGGATGTCAAGACTGCTTTCTTGAATGGTGTATTGGAAGAGGAAGTATATGTGGAGTAGCCACTCGGTTTTGAGACACATGACAGGGAGTATCGTGTGTGTAGATTGAAGAAATCCCTGTACAATTTGAAACAGGCACCTAGGACATGGCACGGCATAATTGATGGCTTTCTATCTAGTTTGGGCTTTACCATGAGTAAAGTAGATTCCAACCTTTAATACAAGGTTGAAGATGGCAACCCAGTGATACTCCTACTGTATGTGGATGATCTGTTTGTAACAGGTATGGATGGCTTGATTGCTGATACAAAGAGGAAACTTACTACCGAGTTTGAAATGAAAGACTTGGGTATGATGCACTATTTTTTTAGGCATGGAGGTGTGGCAGAATGCGGATGGAATCTTCCTTGGAAAAGGAAAGTATGTAGTAGAGATTCTGAAGATATTCAGGATAATGGACTGCAAGACCATAACCACACCTATGGCATCGAACCTGAAGCTATTGAGTGATGCTTCATCAAAAGCGGTTGATGCTACGTTGTATCATCAGATGATTGCGTCCTTGATGTACCTGACGAACACAAGACCAAGACAGATTCAAGACAGATTCACTTGATTGCTGCAAAGCATATTCTGAGGTACTTGAAGGGTATAGTTGATTATGGGCTCAAGTACAAGGCAAATTAGAAGATTAACCTGGAGGGTTATGTTGATTCAGATTGGGCAGGTAGTTCCATTGATAGGAAGAGCACTTCAGGATGCTGCTTCAGTAGGGGATCAGATATGATCTCTTGGTTTAGCAGGAAGTAGTCCTGTGTGGCATTGAGTACAGCTAAAGAAGAATATGTCGCAGCTTGTTCAGCTAGTTGCAAGGTAGTGTGGCTGAGAAATATACTGTCTGATTTATTTGATCTCTAGTTGGATGCTACTTATATATATTGTGACAACCAGAGTTGTGTGAAGTTATCGGAGAACCTGGTGTTCCATGACAAGTCAAAGCATATCGAGATCAAGTATCACTATATTAGGGATATGGTGTAGAGAGGAGTAGTGAAGCTCTAGTATGTTACAAAAGACGAACAAATAGTTGATGTGTTGACGAAGCCATTAGCCAAAGTGAAGTTTGAGTACTTCAGGGAGAAGCTTGGTGTTCTCCAGATCGAGGTTCCCTCCAAAGGGAAATGATGAGACTTAGAGCCATTCTGAAATGGTGAAAGGATTAGGTTCCTTCCATGGTCAGATGTAAGGGGTGAGCCATTCTATCATGGTGAGAGGATTTGGTTCCTTCCATGTCAGATATGAGTGTTGAGCCATTCTGATGTGACTGTAGGATTGGTTCCTACATGATCATATATAAGTGTTAAATTCCATTCTTGGAATGGAGGCACCTGGTCAGTTACTAGGAATACTCAGTCTGGGATCGAGGGCCATTTTGATATGACTATGGGATGTAGTCTTACATGATCAGATATGAGTGCATGGCCATTCTGATGTGATTGAGGGATGTGTTCCCACTTGATCAGATATAAGGGCTGATGCCATTCTCTAGGAGAATGGAGGCACTTGGTCAGTTAACAAGAATCCTCAGTCTGGGACTGAGAGCCCTTTCGATGCAGT
This sequence comes from Pseudotsuga menziesii, assembly GCA_001517045.1. NCBI lineage: Eukaryota > Viridiplantae > Streptophyta > Pinopsida > Pinales > Pinaceae > Pseudotsuga > Pseudotsuga menziesii. The sequence goes on from LPNX010250935.1 coordinate 334,167, forward strand.
GTGTTCACACATGGTCGAATGTAAGTGCAGAGCCCTTCCATTGTGGTGTTTTTGAACATGGTCGGATGTAAGTGCAGATCCCTTCTGATGCGATGTTTTCGAACATGGTCAGATGTAAGTGCATATCCCTTCCGATGTGGTGTTTTCGAACATGGTTGGATATAAGTGTTGAGCCATTCTGGCGTGATGTGTTTACACATGGTCAGATGTGAGTGCTGGGCATTTCTGACAAGATGAGGTCAGATGTAAGAGTTGGGTGGGCCATTTTGACTTAGGGTTAGATATAAGTGTTGAAGACCTACATGAAGGGTAAGCCTACAACCAACTTGAAAAAGGGATGGATTTGTATAACTTCTTGTGACAAGAAGAATCTAGAGATAGAACCATTATGAGATAGCATCGATGATGATGATGCAGACTTGATGATGATCCAAGATCAATTGATGATCAGGATGTGATGATGATCTAGAATTGATGATGATCCAAACCAAGTGATGATCCAGATTTGATGATGATACAGTGATGATGATCCAGCAGTTGTGATGATCCATATTCCGTGATGAAGAAGACTTGAAGAAGAAGATGACTTAGAAGAAGACTTGAAGATGAAGATGACTTGAAGATGAAGAAGACTTGAAGATGATGATGACTTGAAGATGAAGAAGAATTGAAGATGAATACAACTTGAAGATGATGATCTAGTCGATACAAAGAAGAAGACCAGTGCTGAAAATTGTGTCGAAAGAATACCTTCCTAGTTAAGAGGGAGTGTTGATGTATTTGTAACTTCGGAATGTATTCACTTGTATATCTTATGTCTTGTACCCTGATGTTTATTCTAGGAAGGAACTGTAATGTACTTGATTCATGTCATCCATTGATGTTCCTATCCAGAGGTTTTATAATTTAAACAAGTCATGTCAAGTCATTGTGGGTAACCCTCCTATTGTCCAAGGGTTAAAGTCCCTGTAGTTCCGGGGCACTAGGGTTATTAGACTCTCCTAGAGAAGTCGACCCTAGTGAGTTATTGTCAAGTCAAGAATTAGTATAAATAGAGAGTGAGCCTCTCTATTTATCACACACTCACTCACACTTAATGGTAGCGCATAGCTGAGGAAGAAGAAGTTGATAAGGCTAGAGAGAAAGAGGCTACTGTTGTCGGGATATCATCTTACTATTTTTGGGGCTTTGCTATTTGGTGTTGATTCTATCTCTGAGGGATTTGTGGGGATTTCTCCTTTATGGTTTCTCTGAGGAAAATCTTTGTGTTCATTGTCTTATGTGTTTGATTGTTGTGCTTGTTATTCTCTCAATTAAGCTCCTAAGTTAATGTTAGCTTAAATGATAAAAATATAACACAGTCCTCACGAATGGTTTTTCTGTGAGTTTCCCATCATATTATACAAGTGGCTTGCGCAATTCACCTACAAGAAGCGCAACTTCCATTGACGAGAGCCGACGTCCTGGACCCTCTATATAATTCAGGAACTACAAGAAATTGATAAGAAGGTGTCGCGGGATGTTGAAGTCTGGTTGGACAGTATTATGGAACGATAAATCACTGAGTTTGCGGTCAATACCAACAAGTCATATAGCGAAGAAGAACGGGAATTCTTCAATGGACCACGAGGTAGGTTCTTACTGTCTCTGCAATTGTAAATCAAGATGCTTGTATGTGAAAAGGGTTTACTAAAGATGCACCTCAAATAGTAAAACTCTGGTGTGCGAAGGATATGAACACCACGATAGAAGGGGGGAAATGAATGGAAGGATAAGGGGTAAATGGGTGTGAGTTTCGACGATACTAAGGTAATCCGAGGAAGAGAGTGGTTGTACAAGAGGAGGAGCAAGGTTCCAAGTAGAGAAGAGGAAGAGGATGGGGGAAGGTCCTGATATGATCGCAACACAAGACCATGAAGGAAAACCACATGGGATGAAGAGGCCCTATAGAGACAAAGAGGATGAGCAGACCTAGGCTACACCCAAGGTAGAAGAACGGTCAAATCCTAGTAGCAACATGTCCACACCTTCGCGCACTACTCCACCATCAGGAAAATATACGCACTCTATGTCGACATTTTCGATGTGCCAAGAATAATCCAGTAGTAAAGCAACATCTACGGGAAGAAGGTCTAGGATGGAGGGAGATGATATGAATCTACCTATTTTCCATGGAAACGTCACTGATGACCCATAACAGTATTGGTTCTTATGTGAGGAAGTCTGGATTGCCAGACAGACTACCGATGATGATGTAAAGAAAGGCCAGTTAGTGACCACCCTTTGAGTTTGTGCACTTGATTGGTATATGAGATTCATACAGGTCCCGCAAGGGACCATGATGAAGACTTTGGATGAAATTCAGAAGGGACTTCTTGAAGAATTAAAGAAACCAAAATCTCAAGCATAATACATTACGGAGTTGAAGGAAATCAAACAATTCCCTAATGAGACGGTTTGGGACTTTGATCATAGGTTTAAGACGCTGATGGCATGGGTCAGCTTTGATATGAGTGACGTACAACACAAGAAATTGTTCATTGCGACACTAGTCCCTCATATTCGACATCCATTGATGCAGCAAAAGATCGCTACACAGAGCAAGGCTTTGGAAATTGCAATGAAGTTGGAGGCTTCACTGGTTGGAGAAACTACTATCGGCATGAACCAAATCCAAGTGCAGCTGGCAAACCTCATGCTTCAATTGCAGGATATCAAGATGGTGAAAGATGAACATGATGACTTATGGTGCACTCAGTGTCATGTGATGGACACACCAAAGATACATGTCCTATTTTCTAGAATTACCTAATCTTAGGAGTGTCGAACCCGTTGAGTTATAGTGGTGTGCCATGGTGTCAGATATGTCAAGTATATGGGAATCAACATGAATGTTGTACCTACATGTAGAAAATGGTTATGAATCCAGCAAGTTTATATTTCACTTTATGTCACTCGGTTGGCCATGAGGATAAGGATTGTCGAGCTTACGATCTGCTTCAAGAGCGGACGTATGATTCGTATTTCATGAAAGGTGAAGATCCTCGTGTGGTACAACATCCACAGTCACAGGTGATACAGCTAGCACCTCAATTATAGTATACGTTGGCACCAAATATGCATTTTATTCCATTGCAGCCACAAATGCAGGTCGCACCACAACCGCAGTTTGCGTCGTGACCACAGTACACCCAGATCCCGATGGCTTCGCCATAGCTGTAGTATGTCTAGTCAGTGCATTATGTTTAACAATGGTCGAATCCCCCCTAGCAACAAATTTCCCAACCCCAATATCAATAGCAAATAAATCAATCACAATATCAGCAACAAGGAGGATTCCGTGGAGGATTTAGGGGAAGGGGGGTTTTCGGCCGAGGAGGAGGACAAGGTCATGCATCAATATAGTGTTACAACTATGGGAAATTTGGGCACTATTAGAGGGATTGTCAACATTTGTAGTGTGTATACTGCATGGTGAATGATCATACTATTGAGAATTAAACTCAATTGATTGCAAAATGCTAGGCTGAAAGTGTCCCTCTATTGCAAAATCAGAACCAGTTCTAGGCCCATAATCAAATATAGAGCTAGTAGCAACTGCATAATCAGGGTCAGCCCCAAATTCCAGTACAAAACCAGAATATCAATCAGCCTATGAATCCACAGGTGAACCAAATCCACCTCTAAATCAACCTCTGCCATAGAACCAAAATCAAGGATCGGTAGTTACGACCATTCTAGTAGAGTCACGAATAGAGGATGTTGATGTTGGGATTGTTACTCGAGGAGGCATGATGACTGGAAAAGATGGACCATGAACACAAGTGTGATTGGCTGGTAAGAAGAAAGCACAATTCGATATCATGACTGAGTGAGATACCTTTTTCGAGGCTCGAGAGGCGCTTGGAAGAAATCCGGGTAAGACACCTATTTATGGCATGCCTTCTACATTTAATTCTTTGTTAGGCGCTGGACCATCGTGGTAGTATGGTACCTTACAATAGTTCTTTGAGAGTTGTTTATCCTTGGTAAGAGATCCTAATACTCTGGTTAAGATCAAGAAGTTGTTGCACCATCTGGATAGAGTTGCAAGACTCTGTGGTGAATTCTTTACAGAAGAATAAGACGGGAAAAGAAATGTGAATGAACATCTAGATTGGGGACTACAAAGTTGATTCAATTATTCTATATCTTGGGTCAGATGTGAATATCCTGATGGAATAGACATGGAAGAATATGGGGGAGCTGAAACTTGGCTGGTCCCCAGTGCAGCTGAGATTGTCTAATCAGGCCCAAGTTCAACCAATCGACCGTGTGTCAAACTTGGTCATAGATGTCGAGGGTATGAGGAATCATGCTAACTTTGATGTAATCAAAGTCGTTGATGGAGGGGGGTCCTATTCCATGCTGTTAGGAATTAGATGGGCCAATGAAAGCATGGCCGTGATAAACTTTAAGAAGCGATTGATGACGTTTGGGAACAAGGATATCTGAGTCATTGTGCCTATGGATCCTTATGAAGGAAGGTGATATATTGAATCTATTAAAGATGAATTTGTTAGAGTATGGGATCACATTTACAATATTTCTGAAGACTATATACATCCTACTGCAGACAGAGAACTGGTTTGGTGTAGTGCTAGCTCTGCGTCCTCTGATTCTGATGATGCGTTGGAAAAATGCAAAACCGGATGCATAAAGTCTCGCTCAAAAAATCTGGGCTGATTACGCAGTTTCTATGCCATGTCATGACTGAGATAATTGAACTTTTGATATATGAAGGAATACCAGAACTATCTGGGTTCCTCGAGGATTTTGAAGCGAAGGTATCTGAGCCTCAGCTCTTGTTGGAATTAGGCGAAGCATTGAAGGCCAGTCCAGCATGTTGGTGGGTAGTTCATAAGGAGACCATTCATGAATGGGAACAATGTCGATGGTTGATGACTGTGCGCTTCGAAGATATGGAGGTATATCACACTGGGAGATATGATGGAAAGAATAACCCTTGTAGTCATCCGAGGGAATGCTAGACTCTGTGGGCATCGCGACCCAAGGATGAGTGGGTCCATTCTTTTATTCACATGTTCGATGAAATGCCAAGGTCTTGGTATGTCTCAATAGAAGTAGGCAGAGAAATAACTACTTGGGAGGAGCTTACTATTTTCTTTGCACATACCTTTGGCTTTGTTCATGCCAATGTAGAGGTTAATAATGCACTATAGATAATTCGAGATGTAGTCTTGAAAGTTATCCTAGTTGCATATCTTGTGGACCCGCATGCGCATTTCCACATGCAATCAATGATGGAATCTATAACATCTCTAGTGAGCCAGAGGATGATGATGAGTTGCACAATATTAATATTCCAGAGACTAAAGGAAGTCAGGATGTTGCAACACTGGATGTGATGATGGATCCCATGACTAAATTGCTAAAGATTAAGAAAGTTAACATTGGGACGGAAGAGAATCCGAAATTTTCCAATATTGGGGACTATTGGGATGAGGAGACCATGGAAAATATCACAGATCTATTGCATGAGTTTCAAGATCTATTTCGGACAAAATTCTCAGAAATTAAGGGGATATTGGGTGACCTAGGGGAAATGAAAATCTTGTTAAAACTAGATGCAAAACTAGTGCGATAGAGGCTGTATCGCTTGAATCCGCAATATAAAGAATGGGTCAAGGCTGAAATTGACCGGATGCTAGATGCAGAGATTATTGAGCCTATTGAAGATTTAGAATGGATAAGGCCTATGGTAGTCCAAGACAAGAAAAATGGTGAAATACAAGTCTGTGTCGATCTAACAAAGTTGAATTATTCTTGCATGCATGATCCCTTTCTGACACCATTCACAGATGAGGTTCTTGAGGGAGTAGGTGGTCAAGAAATGTATTCTTTCATAGATGGATTTTCTGGTTATCACCAGATCAAAATTACAAAGGAGGACCGCCATAAAATCACATTTGTCACTAAATGGGGTTGCTTTCAATACACAGTAATGCCCTTTGGATTGAAGAATGCACCTGTGGTATTCTCTCGTGTTGTTGTTGTTGCATTTAAAGATTTTATTCAGCAATTTCTGCAAGTATATATGGATGATTAGACCATCTACGAGATGATTAAGGATCACTTGGAAAACCTGTGCTTGATGCTGGAAAGGTGTCAACAACATCATATCGCATTGAATTCAAAAAAGTGCATTTTCTGTGCACCATTTGGGATACTGTTGGGTTAGATCATTTGTAAGTAGGGGATTTTGGTTGATCCAATGAAGATTGTGCTCATTCTGAGCCTGCTGCCACCTACAATTATAAAGATGCTTCACACGACACTGGGACACATTGGGTACCATCGCAAGTTTATCCACGGTTATGTTACAATTACTGCCCCGATGGAGAAAATGTTAAAGAAGGATGCCGCATTCATATGGAGCCAGGAGTGTCAAAGTAGCTTAGACACATTGAAGGACAAGATGGCTTCAACACCCATAATTGTGTTCCTCAATTGGAACAAGGAGTTCCATGTCCATGTCGATGCATCGCTTGTTGTGATGGGAGTTGTACTTGTGCAACCAGGAGAAGGAGATCTAGATCATCTGATTTCCTTTGCTAGCAAGAAGCTATCCTTTGCTAAGAAGAATTACATGACCACCGAAAGAGAGGGGTTGGCGATGGTATATCCGCTGCAGAAGTTCATGCATTATCTCTTGGGTGGTCACTTCAAAATGTTCATTGACCATTCAGCTTTTAAATATCTAGTCAATAACCCTGTGTTGGGGGGGAAGATATGTTGTTGGCTACTTCTCTTTCAGGAGTTTGATTTTGAAATAATCGTGAAGCCATGATGCTTGAATGTTGGTCCTGATCACCTATCCCGCATTGAAACAGGTGAAGAGCCCACCAATATTGATGATGGATTTCCTGATACATAGTTGTTTCGAGTTGATATTGCAGATGACCAGTATGCTCTGATCATTTAGTTCTTAGTGAGCGAAGTCGCAACCGAGAACTTGTTGACCAATCAAAAGAAGAAATTGGTAGTAAAGGCTTCTGATTTTTAGTTAATTGCTGGGAATTTATGCAAACTTGGAACTGATGAGATCCTGTGATGGTGTGTTCTACCTCATGAACACGGGGAAATTCTGGCAGAAGCACATGCAGGAGTTGCGGGTGGACATTATGGAGGATGGGAGACTGCATGAAAGATATTGTGCATTGGGATATGGTGGCCTACTTTGCATAATGATGCTACAAATTATGCACAGAACTGCGACGTCTTTCAATGTGTTGGGAAGCCATCACGACGGGATGAAATGCTGCTTTTACCATAGGTAACTTTGAAACCTTTTGATAAATGGGCTGTAGACTTTGTGGGTCCCATAAAATCATCGAGGAAGAGAATGGGTGCATGGTACATAATCACCGCAACTGACTATTTGACAAAGTGGGCAGAGGCTGCACTGGTTGTGGATTGCATCGTCGCGACGACAAAAAAGTTCATATTTAGAAACATTGTGGCACGGTTTGGATTCCCTAGGATATTGATGAGCAACTAGGGAAGTCACTTTATCAACCGCACAGTAAAAGCACTGATGGAGGAATTGCAAGTGCAACATAAGAAGAGTACCCCATATCATCCACATGCAAATGGAACTGTAGAAGACTTCAACAAAATTTTGGAAACTGCATTGACAAAGGTATGCAATGCTAATCGTGATGACTGGGATTTAAATATTCCCGCAGTTCTGTGGGCATATCGCACCACTTCCAAGAATATGACAGGGAATACATTGTTTAAATTAGTCTATGGGAAAGAGGAAGTCATGCCTATGGAGTTCATTGTTCCTAGTATGTGCATTGTAGCAACAACTGGCATGACCAACGAAGCAACACTTACGGAGCGAGCAACACAGCTAGTCCAAATGGAAGAAGACCGCTTCATCATGGGCATCCAGCAGTGTGTCGAGAAGGATCGACAAAAGGTGTGGCATGATCGCCACATTAAAAATAAACAATTTTCCCAAGGATATTTGGTGTTGTTATATGACAGCAAGTTCATGAAGCATCCAGGTAAGTTACAGATGCACTAGTTAGGCCCATATCTTGTCCATTCCATTACTTTTGGGGGTGCAGTTCAATTGCAGCAGTTAAATGGAGTGGTGCTACCGAAGTTAGTGAATGGTGGCCGCTTGAAGCCCTATAGTAAAAGGCTGGAGGTGTGCACTACTTGAAGCATTGCGCAATGGAAAAAAAAAGCAATAGGATAGGTAGAGAGTAGAAAGGTGCACCAAGAGGAAGTGGCCGTGCAAGTGTAGGAGTTAGTAGCAGATACCATGACAACCAAAGGGCTGTGATTAGGTCAAATCAGCAATAAATACACACAATTAAGTTATAGGACAAGGGAAGAGTCACGAAATGCCTGAGACGCTAAAACAAAAAAAGAGAATAGAGAAGCTAGAGATAGGTAGCAAGAGGAATGGTGGGCCATCCATTTGGTACCATATTAGGTTAGAGGGTAGTTGATTCAATAGTTAATAGCCAATTAGCCACAGAAAATGGTTGCGCTAGAACAAGGTTTTGTGACAAGCAAAGGTTGCACATCAGTAGGAGGTTGCGCTAAGGGAAGAGAGCCATGACAAGGTGGTCTGCCGGAAAAAGATTGTGCAACAAGCAAAGGTTGCACGTCAGTAGGAGGCTACGCTAAGGGAAGAGGGCCATGACAAGGTGGTCCAATGGAACAATATTGTACGGAAGGCAGAGGTTGTGCGTCAGTAGGAGGCTGCGCTAAGAGGATCATGCTGTGACATAAATAAGGGCCTAGGTTGCATGATAGAAGGTCACTAGAGATAGAAAGAGTGGCTTGCATTGTACGAGAGACTCTGTGACGGGGAACAAAATTCACATCAATACTCGATAACGGATGTCAAAGAGGGAAACGATGGCACGGTTGATGTCACAGTTAATGATAGCATATCCAAATGGCAGGGTGGAAAAATCAACGATGTATTTAGCACACACAAAAATGATTCAGTCATAATGATGCACCCAAGCGAGTCATGATGGCATATAAGCCAAAGTTGGTATTATAAGATGAGGAATGGTAGCCGAATGAAACCCATTGGGAAGTGATGTACTGAGAAAAGTTGCAGAAGAGTTGGGTTGGGTCATTGAAGGTAGCTCCACTATTAAGACAATGGCTGTCGAAGGGGCAATGTAGGCTTCCCTTGATATGGGGCAGCCTATGAGTAGGAATGCTATCTCAGTAGATATTAATGAATAAGTCATAAGTATGTGGGTTAGTTTGGTTGAGATAGAAGTCTCTGGTTAAGTAATCCTTGGCTATCTTTCTCCTAGTCGGTCGTAGGTGCCGACTAAGACACCCATGAGGAATCCGGGTGGGATCAAAGTTCCTGCCCCACTTGACTAAGTCCGTAGGAATAGGGAACCGGGTCAACTTCAGGCAGCGTGGGATGAGCCTGAAAGGACCAAGTGGGTAGAAGCGGGTTGAGCTTGAATGCAAGGAAGGACCAAGTGGATAGATGCAGGGCTCCAGATTTGGCCACCAGACACTTTTTAAAGGGAGACAGTGAATGGAGAATTATGTAGTATTCACAGAAGCCAAAGCACGATGGCATCGTAGGTTAGACAAGTCCATAATTTTTCTAAGGTCCACTGTAGTTGACGTTGAAGAAAGTAGTTGTGGCCAACTACGAGTCAACATATCTTGAAACAATTGCACACTAATGCATATGTGACGGTTTCTGCTCTTCAAGATCGCGGAAGATACCATGTCCAGCTGATGTGGCTCGAGGACGAGGCACAAGACTGTGTTGGGGGCCTGTTGGCAAGGGGTTGGAGATAGGTGATTTTCCAGCATCTAGGATGCTATGCATAGTCACGAGGCACCATGCAAGGCAAAGATAGCGTGACAGGGAAAAAATAGTCCATTTTTTATGTCATGTTTGGACTCATTGACCATTTCTTCGAAATATTGGTCCTTAGTGGTTAAATTAGTTAGAAGTTGTTAGGAGTTAGTTAGAAGTGGACCTTGAATGTAAAGATGCAAGCCTATATATAGAGTTAGAATTGAAAATGTAATATATACATGGGATATCTGCAAACTGAGAAATACTGTATGTTTAGGTCTATTGCATAGAAGTAATATGACACGACGGATGTTGCTCTAAATTTCTATTGTCTTCCATGTCTCTTTTTTGTTTTTATATGTTGCGATATCAATGATGGATGTTTAATGAATATTCTTTATGAAGGAATAAGATGATGTTGTTGCGATGAATAAGTAAATGATGCGATCTGTTTAGATCTGTGGTTATACTGGTAGATCTGTGATGAATTCCAAGATACTTGATGAATGGCTCTGTTAGATATGATAATTATGTTGCTAAACCATTGATGCCCCGATCCTTCTCCTTATTGCCGAAAACTTGGTTCTGAAAGCTCTCCCTCGAAGGCCTCGGATGAGACTTCATCTGCTTTGCGAGTGTTTCTGGTCAAGGTAAAACCTGTTTGCGATGGTGCTCAGGGGGATCGCGCTGGTTGGGATTCGAAAGAGAGGGAACCCCTATCGACAAGGATTTGTTGGTAGGATTTGGCCAACATCATGTGGTCACATAATAATAAAACAATAAAAGCAATAAGGTTAAGTAATCATACCAAAGGTGGTCAAGGTACCACACACAATAAGGTTGCTAGGACCAAATAGAAGATGAAGGACCAGAAGTCAATAAAATGGGTCACAACAAGATGGTAAGAAACCCCCATACCCACAAGACCAAGGTGTACCATAAAGGTGGACAAACAACCCATGTTACCATTAGGGAAAACAAGACCAATGACTTTAATCTTTTCTCTCTCTCAAGTTATATTGTCACATATATTTTTATCATCATTGTATAAGCAGAAGTAAATAACAAAGGTAGATCTAGAAAAGTATTGTTGTAATAAATTCATACATGATTTTCATCTCTTTCAACTTTAACGCTCCACTTGTCACTATGTTAAAGTTGGTCCTTGAGATGAGTTATCAATTCCAATGTATATAACATAAATAGTAAAAAAATTACAATGAAGTTTAACTAATGAATAGTAATTAAAGAATAATAATAATGCTAGATAGATCTGGTTTGAATCCTCCTTATACTTAGACATGATTTTTAGTCAGCTCTTGTCACTGTAAGGACAAGTAGTCAAAATAGATACCTTCATAGAGAGAGAGAGAGAGCTAGAGTGTTGATGGTTTAGGTTCACATTTCATGGTTGGAGCTCACGGGTTGGAGGCAACGATTCACAATTCACAACACAATTCTAGAAGCCCTGGAAGAGGTGCCATATGACCTTTGGTACCCTACTTTAAGTGTACTCAACTTCATGTGTCCAACAAATATTAGATCTATACTTATTTCATGCCAAGATACTCCAAGAGTGAAGTTATGAACATAATATATAAACTTGGCATGTCTTATAGAATGATCACGTAGGAAACCCTATGTTTTAGGGTGGTTACAATAATAAAACATAAAATAAAGTTGATTACACTTAGCGTAGGGTACCAAAGGTCATGTGGTCACATAATAATAAAAAAATAAAAGTAATAAGGTTAAGTAATCATACCAAAGGTGGTCAAGGTACCAAACACAATAAGGGAGTTAGGACCAAATAGAAGATGAAGGACCATAAGTCAACAAAAGGGGTCACAACAAGATGGTAAGGAAACACCCATACCCATAAGACCAAGGTGTACCGTAAAGGTGGAAAAACAACTCATTTTACCCATAGGGCTAACAAGACCAATGACTTTAATATTTTCTCTCTCTCAAGTTATATTGTCACATATATTTTTATCATCATTGTATAAGCAAAAGTAAAAAACAAAGGTAGATCTAGAAAAGTACTGTTCTAATAAATTCATACATAATTTTCATCTCTTTCAACGTTAATTCTCCACTTGTCATTGTGTTAAAGTTGGTCCTTGATATGAGTTATCAATTTCAATGTACATAACATAAACAGTACAAAAATTACAATGAATTTTAACTAATGGACATAATCTATAAACTTGGCATGTCTTCTAGAAAGGTCACATCTCAAGTACAATGAACACAAAAAAGGTTACATCCCACCACAGGATGCATTCAGGAGTCATAGATCAATTTTGAACAAACATGTTTGGAAGACCTACACTTTGAAAAATTAGTTACTTGACTAAAAAACACACACACAGATGCTCGCAACATAGATCTTCACATACTAATAAATATTGATGCAATGTATTGCTGGAAACCTGCAAACGTCGAGCTTGGTAACCCTAAGCTGGCACAAAGATTAAGAAAACTTGACACTTTGTACAATTTGATATGCTTGGCTAGAATGTCTTAATGTATTTTATTTGTCCTATATCGTATTATTAATTATCATCATTGTCGGCGTGTGATCTAAACCATCGTTAACAGATTTAGTTTCCGGGAGGGCACTCGGTAGAAAGCGTCTTTTAACTGGTGGGATCATGGAAACCTAGAATATTAATTTCCATCCCTGCCCGGGTGCTATTTCAAGCATAGCTGACATATTTATGATAAAGGAGGTACTGTTTACGAGGAGCCAAAAATAGAAAAGGTTGGGGATAATTATAGCATTGCTAATATCAGCCTAGTCTCCAGGTCCTAGGGCACAGGAACCCAATACAATGTCATCCCCCCATACCAATAGTAATATAAAAAAATACACAATAAAAAATGTTTTAAATATACCAAACCTTAATCTAAAATCCATGTTTTTAAAATTATTCCAAATTAATGGCCATGAGTGATTCATATGCATCCCCTTGACGAGGACATAACAAATTGTATTTGGAGTGTTTGCCATGATAATAATAGTTATAAATATGATTGAAATAGTTTATTACCATGTAATAAAAGAATGTACACTGACCAATCATACAAGATATAAATAAATACAAAATTATGAATTTTTACTGATATTCATATTAAATAGTTAAATTTAACATCTAAATTTACTTAAAAAAATATTTGTTGATTTTACAGTACATTTAAAAAAGAGGTTTTGGAATGTTTAAAAAAAAAGGTTTTGGAATGTTTTATGTTTGGTAGAATATGTTTTATATTAAATAGAATGTTCCAATAAGCATCATAATAATTTATTGAAAACAATGTAAGTGAGTGAAACACCTTTTCATATGTATATGGGTGAGGCTCATCATTATAATATATGAAAGTGATATACATCTTTAACATAATAAACTTAGCAAATGTGAAGTTGATATATTACCTATATTATTTAAATGTTTTTTTCGTTAAAGTTTTATTTTAAACTTTGTAACCAAACAAATAGTATTTAGAGTGTTTGAATAATTTAATTTTATTATGCATAAAAGCTTAAAAAAATCCATTGATCATGTTAGTTATAAATAAGGTTGAAATAGTTTATCATCATGTAATAAAGGAATATCATATTTATAATTATTTCAATCATATTTATAACATGGGAAACGAAACACTTACTAAAAATGCTTTAAACTCAAGCCAAAAACTATATATGCCTCAAGTCGTGCTGGTGTAAATATACCATGGCTTGGTTAAACCATTGGGGCATTGATGAAAACGACATTTTGCACTTGTCAAAAATATTATTACTTCCAACTTCAAAGAGAAATTGTGGTGCGAGAAAAATTTGGTGGTTAAGAGAAAATTAAGATACTATAATGAGGTCATTAATCCTAATTTGGAAGATCATAAGTATCTCTTGATAGTAACTAGCTCACAAAAGAAAATTAATATAAACAAAATTAAAATGAACTCTCATGAACTTCATAGTGAAACAGGGTGTTGGTATATTCCTAAAACTCCATGGGTTGAAAGTGTTTGCCATCTGTGTGAGTCTTCTAGTGTTGAGGATGAAAATCACTTTCTCTTAGAGTGTCATGCTTACAACCACATTAGCTCTGAATTTCATAGTGTTTTTTACAATACAAACCTTTATAACCTTCTAACTTGCCAAAAGTATAGTGAGCTTGGAAAGCTTCTTGGAAAAAAAAATTAGCACAAGAACAAGATTTTAAAGTAAACCAAGTATTATCTTTCTTCAAGTCCGTTAAACCAAAGTTGGTCTCAATGAACATTAATCATCATCATCATTATAAACTATTTCAACCATATTTATAACTATCATAATTAATGGATTTTTTTAAAAATTTCATGCACAATAAAATTAAATTATGCAAACACTCCAAATACCATTTGTTTGGTTACAAAGTGTAAAATAAAACTCTAAGCAAATAAAAACATTTAAATGATATAGGTAATATTCCAACTTCACATTTCCTAAATTTATCATGTTCAAAATGTATATCACTTTTATATATTATAATGATGGGCTTCACCCATATACATATGAAAAGGTGTTTCACTCACTTACATTATTTTCAATAGATTATTCAAATGTTTATTGGAATGTAAGGATAAATTTATAAAGAAATAATAAATTATATTTATGTATGTTATTTTTTATTTGAAGTAAAAATGTATGAAAAAATTCAAAAGTTTTTTTAGATAATATTTGTAGTAAATTTATTAATGTAAATTAATGTATTTTATTTAAATAGTCAATTTAAACATATATTAACATAAAATAAATCAAATACTTAACAATGTTAATTAACATATTTCAAAAACATAATTTCCATGTATTAATTCTCTATACTTCATTTCCAAACTATTGATTATGTTAATTATAAATTAACTACAAACTACTACAACATATATTCAATATATATATTTGGTATCAATGCTCATAATTTAACTATCCCTATACAAAACCTAAAGAACTAGCTATTATATAACATTTTTTTTATATAACAATACATAATCTTTGATATAAAATTACAAAATTATGAAATCTTCAAACTAAATCTATCAAAATACAAAATTACAAATCAAATAATATAATATGATTGAATTTCACATCATAATAATTAATATATATATTTTTTACATGCTTAATTGTTTAGCCCTTTTAATGACCATATAATATAATGAATTTTACATTTTAACAAATAATATTTTTTTTCCCTCTCATGACTATATACCATATATACCATATAATATAATATGAATGAGCTTTACATTATAACAATTAATATTTTTACATGCATGAGCATGCTGGCCTGTTCAGTCTTTTTTATGATTATATGTATGTAAGCTAGACTCCTTTGGAAGATGTATGTTGTCTTTGGTATAATAGTGATGATGTACATAGGTCGTACACATTGGTGAGAAGCCTTCAATTCCTTGGGTTAGGTTATGTTATGGTATGCATGATTCAGGGAACGCAATGGTAACGTAACATTCATTTCTAATTTATATATCGTTGTGGTTATAACCTAGATCTTTATTTCCGAATCTGCAGGAAGGGACTTGTTTCTTAGCAACTCCACTTGTTTTATATTTAAATAATTCCATATTCATACGTGCTCGTTCTCTTAATTGTTGGGTAAATTATCTGTATTGACCATTCCTAATTGGTTGAAGCCATTTTTGTGATATCTATTTTTATGAATACTTTATTCTTTGATCAACCTTTACTCAATGAATATACAAATTTAAGATATTAGGTCAATGGATATATAAATCTAAGTTATTAGGTTTCAGTTCAATGAATTCACGTGAAAACACCATATGTGTCTGAGATGAAATGGCTTATATACAGCAATCCATGTTTTGTTGATCTGAGATGAAATGGTTTATATATAACAATTCATGCTTTGTTGATTTCATGTGACACACTAGGTACCCAAAATGATGAAATCACATACATAAAACAATCCATGTTGAGCCCTTATGCCAAGGTGCTTAAAATGGATAGAAGTAACGGACTAAAATAGCTGGACTAAAATAGCTAGGTTGTTATTTAAGGACCACTACTAACACAATTGTTTTGTGTAAGGTGAGATGATGATCCATTGGGATTCTCTCAAAAGAAAATAACTATGTTAAAAACACGTAACTTAAAACACTATATGTTCATTTAGATGACATTTTGCAAATTCCTTAGTTTTAAATTTCTAGGCTCTAAGCCACGTACTTACCATCATATTGTTCTTGCATGAAAGCCATGTTTATTTCAATGTGCAACTCCTTTTAGTCATAAGCACAATATTTGAGAAGCAGCAATAGAAAAAGAAGGCATGCACAAGAAAGAAAGTAGGTTGTCAGCCAAAGAGTGAGTTAATGGTGATGCACCATGTACCTGTAGCTAGTTAACATCCATAGAAATGATCTGCAGGAAACTAGCACCTACAAGAGTGCCGATTCTTACCTAAAAAAGAGTATTTGTCCCCAACATGCTTAATCAATTATATGGAATTAATGAAATAGGGTGTACAGAAATTTGATACATTGAAACACATAACCTGAAGAAATTAAACATAAAATAAGGTTGTGTTATTCAATTAGTTCAACAAACACAATGAAGGCCAATTTCGATTCTTACATGACTTCCTTCATTCATATATAGTCATGATTGTCCCCGACTTGATTTCTTCTATGCACGCTCATCATGTGAGTCTTATTGCAATTTATTGGTGTGCGTTTAATTCTCTTCCCCAATCTGGAGCCAACCTTCCTCTAGATCGAACCCACTTCCTCCTCTCTTCAATTTCCCTTTAAATCCATTTCTTCATGCGTTGGTTGGAATGAGAATTGGTTTGATGGTTGTTATAACTAATTGGCAATTCAATTTCCATTTTGAGGTGTATGTACACAAGTTGTTTCCCAATCTCCTAGGGTGCATGTATATGCAACCACGTTCCATCTAATATGTATCCAATGATCTGCAACAATAACTTGAAGCCAATGTGTCCATAAGGTAAATATGCTTCTGTAGCCTCCTATTCCACCTATAAAACTAGCTCAAGAAATTGAAATGCTTTTTTGGGTTGATGTGGATTGTCGAAACCTAAATATGCTCATACATCAAACATCCTTGGTAAGAAAACATGAACGTCTAGCTCATGTGAGTGCAATGATAGAATTGACAGAGAGAGAATACCCTCGTAGGTGTGTTAATTTCTCCTTGGAAACCCACTATGCATCCTTTGGACCCCTATTCCTCCACTAAACCTGATATTCAAAATATTCCTTATGGAAAGTTCTTTTGATAACCCTTTTAGTCAAAATTTGTAGTTTACTTCCTCCACTAGTTTAATTGGAGTTTCTTTTACCATGCTTAGATGGTACCCAATTCATCATCCTCTTCACCTTCATGGAACTTACAAATAAATAACATCAAAATTTGGAGAAATATCAAAGGTCTTTGGATATTGGAGACCTCATGCTATCCAAATCCACCATCTTGCAAGCCTCGTCCTTTGTAGATTCTACTTATCAATTGGCTAAAACTATGGAATAAATGAGCATTAAAGAGGCTCAATTAAACAAAGTTCAAGTTGAATTGAGGAAAAAGGGTGACGAATTCAAAGTTCTGAATGAGGAGTTGTCCAGGAAGGAGGTCATTATTTTGGAGTTGCATCAATCTAAAACTAGCTTGCAGAAGGACATTTAAGCTTTGACCAAGAATTTAAGTGGTAATACTATGATAAGAGTACCTAGGAACATGATTTGGGATCAAATTGTGATCCAAATGATGACTCACTGGAAGAACTTTTCTATTTCACAAGATGAGTGGGAACTAGCAGTTATGACCTCCAAAGACACCCAGAGCATACTCTCATAGCTAGATAAGCGACCAGAATCTGCTAAAGATGTAATAGAACTTAAAAAATGACTCATCAATAATTTAGGGACTTGGCAATAAGATACATGACATGTATGGTCATTGAATCAAATCAAGTAATTACTAAGAAAGTGCTTGATCAAAATGTAAGTGAATTGGCCTCTCAATTGTATCACAATGTTGGTTCCTTTAAAGCCATGTTTTCCAATCTTATGAATCAAGGTATCCCATCCCTGTGGGATGGAAACATGGATTTTTACCATAAAGAGTACTACAATGCCTTAATGATGGAGGCTCAAAACTCTGAAGCCATCCTTGCAAATATTCAAAGAGAATTGCAAGGAAAAATGTTGTTTGATAAATTACATAAGGCGTTCGAAATTCTGGGTGTGTTACAGACAGTTTTCATGAGATTTCCCAAGCCTACATATGATCACTATTCAGAACTTGATATAGCTTCTAGAAGAAATGATGTTTTTCCAGTACCTAATGGTAAAAGAATGGAATAATATCACAAATATTTTGCAGCTCAGACAACAAGTAAGGGAATTAATGTTTCAAGTATCTGTTGGGAATTCATCATCTCAGCCACCTTATATGCCTCTTATCCCACCTTAGCAGCCAGCTCTACAAGGACCTCCTCAAGTGCCTCAACATCCAACTAAGCATCAAGCAAATTAGCCTAAAAAATTAGTTGATGTTTTTGTTCTGAATTAGTTTTTACAGCATTCCATGTAACCGTAATTAGTTATGTAACATAATTTTGTTTTAAACGCTAAATTCTATAAATAGAGCCTAAGGATATTGATCAATGGTCGAATTTTTTTGAATGAAGTGTAACTTCTCAAAGAGTTGTTAGATATGCACTTGAGTTTCATGATACATCTTGTATATTGTAATTTGGGCTTTAAGGATTCTTAATTTTGATGGTTACAGATTGTCCTTCCTTCTTTTGTATTTTGACTCATTCCATTTTCACGTAATGTTGTTATTGATATAATAAAAATCCTTGGAGGAAACTGTTCAGCCTGCATTTAGTTCAAATCTATTGATGAGTTCTTTTTCACTCTTAATGTGTTATGGAATATTCATGATATGTTAATTGGAATAAAAGTTGTTGTCCTTATAGTGACCTTGTTTTTCCGATATTATATTTTGTTTTTAAGATACTGAATTCTTTATTATTAGCATGCTTTCTTATTTTGCGATACAAAACATACCGTCACAAGGAATTTGTCTCATTCCGTCCATTCATACAGTTCATATATTAATTTTTGTAATGTCAAAATGATGCCCATGATCTTTGCAGCTTTAGTTACTTATATCAGTCAAGATTAGTTCATGATTTAAGCAAGTTTTTGAAAGTATTCAAGATTATCATCTTTAATCCAAGAAGAAGACCCAACCATATAAAAATCAAAGTTATTGATTCCCCATCATAGTTCAAAAAAAAACATTGGAACATCTCAGGGACTGACATATTTTCTAGCACCAATGTCGAGGAGCAAAGGAATGAAATTATATTTTCCCTAAGGACAATGAAAATTATACACTTTGTTGGCTCAAACCTCGACCAACCAAACCCAATCAACAGGGGTACCACTCTATCTATACTCAACTCACTATGATCTCCCTAAGCATCGGCCCAGACAAGTTTTACCCTGTCCAACAACACCCATAGAGTGGATGAAGCCTCACCCGAGATGTTCAAGGGAGAGCTGACAGAACCAAGTTTCTGTAGAAAGGAAGAGGATCATGCGCATCGACAATTCATCAACTTATCCATTAAGTATCTAGACATTAACATAACCATTCGCCATTCAGATTGCATCATCCTGAGAGATAATCGTGTTAATTGTGCAACCAAAACTAGATAGAGTATATCATTCATAATCATTATGTTTCACATCATGGATCTAAATTGCATACATTCATCATAAAGTTGCAGGAACAAGAAGACAAGAAAAGACAAAATAATAACATTTTAGATCAACATTTCTCTCATCATATTAGTCTTTGTGCAATCAACCACAAATCAAAACAAATAATTCACCAGAGTGTGAACTCTCAATTGTTCCTTCCCTTGATCACATCAACACTGGATCTAAAACATTCTCTCCAAAAACATTCCAAAAACATCTCTCTCTATACAATTACAATTCTTCTATTTATAAGGTTGTGGCTTTACATTCATGGTCCACTTCTAACTAACTCCTAACTGATTTTATAACTAATGACCAATATCCATAAAATATGTTCCAAAAGTACAAAAAGTGACAAAATAATAAAAAGTAGTCCATATTCCACCTTGCACGCTATCCTTGTCTTACGTGGTGTCTTCTAAGATGGCATAGAATTCGCGATGATGCGCAACTTACCCCAACCCCTTGCCAACAAGCCCCTAAAACAGTCTTGTGGCTTGTCCTCGAGCCACGTCAGGTGGACATGGTGTACTGGTTGATTTTAATATTGAAGTCTTCGTACTGCTGATAAATTTCTGATACCTGTATCTTGATTTTTTCAACAAGGTCTTGACATGCGAGCAAATCCTCCTTTAACGGGTGCTCCACCATCTTGGCATTGACTTCCTTTTTGTCATCCTTCATAGCCTACAGCACAATGACTTCTTTTACCGACAGTTGGCTCCAATTTCTTGGAACTTGTTGATTTGGTCACTGCATTTTCGTTGTCTCTCCTATTATTTTGAAACTCGCTATTGTAGCTCCTTCAATTCTGCGGATTGTGTGATCGACACAAGTGGCAGAATTGTCCTCAATGTTCTATTTAATGTTTCCAACTGGTTCTCAGCTTCCTGCAAATGCTTTGTGAGTTGCTCTAATTTCTCATCTTGAATGACACTACCCCAAAATTGTGTCGTTGCCTCCGTGATCTTTTTGACCTCCTGCTCGGTCTCTTCAAACTGTGTCGCCATCTCGTCAATGGAACTCTTTTGTTTTGCAACCTGCTCTAGTGGTGTGTTTGGGTAAACCATATCATTTAACAGACTGTTGTCCAACTGGATTTGCACGATGAATTCTTCCAGTCACTTGGCCTTGGCGACTGCATCCAGATCTACCATCCTTTCATGGATGTATTGGCAGGAATTCATAATGGACTCTTATACCTGCCCTGGACTAGTGAAAAGATGCACCTTCTCAATAAAAAGGTGGTCAGTTTCTTTCTTCAGTTCTGTTATTTCTGTCGTGGCCTTTGTCTTCAGGTCTTCCTGGGCCTTCTTTAGTGCCTCAATTTATTGTGCAGTGACGGCTCTCTTTGTCTCCTTTTCTTGACACAATTCCTCGACTTCTTTTCATAGCGTCTCTTCTCCTACTTGTGATTGTAGGTACTGGTCGCTGACTTCCTTTTGTCAATCGGTCAAATCCTAGTTGAATACTCGCTGCATATGGACTAAGGGTTGGGTGGACAATTTATTGATATCCACCATGATGCTCTGTAGCTGCTACAGTGCAGAGTTCACATCTTCGTTTCTAGCGTTGATTGTTGTCGGGGGAACCTAAAATTTCCTAGCCCGCGGATCAGTGCTAAGCGACAGGAAATCCTGCATAGCTGCACTTTCTTGTCCTCTTCGTGAAACAAGATTATAGATAGAATCTAACTTGGTGCGTACCTCAGCGAAACCTTCCTGTGAAAACTTCCGCATCTCTTTTGCTACAACATTAGAGGAGTCAGTGATGACCTTAATAAGCCATTGTAATTGCACCTCTAGCATGGATCTGGTACTACTACTGGCATCCTATTCCATTCTATTCTTCAACCTTATCTCCTTAAAGATACGTTGTGCCTCATAGTCCACGGGAGTTTCTATTGATGATTCACCATCGGAATCATGGTGACTCTGCTGATCAGTTCCTTTTACTGGTTCCTCGGGTCCATATTCCGGTGGTCCTGTTGATACTTCGCTGGAGCTAACCAGCTCTTTCCATGTCACAAGCCAGTCGCCCATTGATGCCTCCAATTCCTTGTCCATCACCTTATACGACATTGATAACCACTGCTTATCTGGGTCGCGACGAGCCTGAACCTAGATGGTGTGTGGTCCAATGGCGAACCAGGAGATCCACCGATATTTGTCTGCAGCTTCGTTCGTTATCCAGAGAACTTTGAGTGCTGCCACTTATAGCGCTTTTAAATAGATACAAAAGTGGATCACGCAATCCTCTTGCTGATTGGGATCCTCTACCCGCCTATAAGTTTGATACCGTGCACCTTTGTACACCTTAACAACTTCAACGTCCATTATTTGATAGTCCTTTGGCTCCATCCAAGCCACTAATGCAATCAAGATCGATAGCCAGTTGTATGTGAAAGGCCACTCTCCATCCTGAACTGCAACCGCATCTTCTGCCAACTAGTTCAACAAGAAAAGGGACCATTTCATTTTCACCCCTTCAGCACATTTTTGCACACATGAAATCACCCCTGAAGTACACTTGATGGCGTGATTCTTCCTGAAAATTTTGTTGGCAAGAATTCATGCCCCAATGTGAATTGCACGTTCGTTGATATTGTCTATCCGGTAGGCCCTTGTTGATGTATTTGTAATTTTGGAATGTATTCACTTGTATATTTCTTATTGTATTTCATTATATCCCAACGAAGATGTTTGTTCCTTCGATCGGGAGAGTCATTAATATAATAAAGTCATGTAAAGTCATTGAGGTTAACCATCTGTTGTAAGTCAGCACAATAGTCCCCACAATTGAGTTGAGGTTAACCCTCTGTTGTAAGTCGAGGCAATAGTCCCCACAATTGAGTTCGGTTTAACCCTCTGTTGTAAGTCAGGGAAATAGTCCCCATAGTTGAGGGGCATTAGGGTTATTAGAATATCCTAGTGAGGTCAGACCTGTAAGAGTAAATTCAAGTGGAAAACAAGTATAAATAGAGAGTGAGACTCTCTATTTGGAACACATGCACTCACTCAACTGTAGCACATGAGTGAGAGAACAGGATCTCGCATAAGTGAGAGAGACAACAGCCATCGAAGATAATCTTTGTCTTTTTGGGTTTTAATTTTGCTATTGGTGCTCATTTAATCTCTGAGGAAGTTGTGGGGTTTTCTCCTTTATGTTTTCCCTGAGGAAAACTCTTTGTGTCTCTTGTCTCTTGTGATTATTGTCATGCATGTTATTCTCTCATATAAGATCCTATATCATTTTGATTAAATGATAAAAATATAACATGGCATCAGAGCTAACCTGAGAAGAAGACACTGTGTAGCTGCAGAAGCTAGGGCTTCTTACCTTTTGGGCCTCCCTCCATAGATCATCAGCAAAAAGAGGCTAGGATAACTCTCCATTGAAGGGCGCATCTTTTTATCGAAGCAGAATTTGATTCCGGGCATGTTTAGTTTTTGACCTGTCACTACTGCAAGAAATTAGGGCTTTTAACAGAAGATGAATTTTTGAGTGACCCCAGCATAGGATTTATCTCATCCTCAAAATCAAAATTTAGAGACCAAGATCAAAATTTTTGGTTGGGTAAAACTTCGAGAAATTCAAACCCTAGTTTGACCTGGACCAAAAAACCCTAAAAGACTAAAAATAGTCATTTTGGTGCATTCTCTATATCTATAGATTGGAGAAGGATCAGGAGCCAAAACATTTATAGGATGAAGATAAATTCCTGATGTACACTATGTAAAATTTTCAGCCTCATATTCGCTATATTCTGTGAGATATTATTCCTCCAAATCAGGGTTCCAGCCTCTCCCTGGATTCATCCCTAAACATGACACCTAGGTCAAATTGTTATACCTCAGGCTACAAAGGTCCAAATGAAATTTCACAATATTTTTCTAGACAGGACACGGACTTTAATTTCTGTGGTAAGCATTTCAGACCTCGAAGGTGAAACATTGACACGTGACAGTCTGTACAAGTTCTCTATGATGAACAGTACTGAAATAAGTCACCTTGGGAAAACTCTCATATGTTCCAATTGGTGAAAGTAAATCTGCTCAAACCTTCATTGTTGGAAGGAGGATAGATGAGGCTACCTCACTGAAAAGTTTCAGACACAGAGGAGCAGTAATTTTGGATAAATTGCATAAAAAATATCAGGAAATTCTATAGAACAAATTGAAGAAGACTAGGGCATCAGATATTTTGCAGAAGATCACAGTTTTGGGAAAATGAGTATGCTGCTCAGCTCACCTTGAGGAGGAGAATATTTATATCCAATAAGATCTGAAAGATTCCAAGTTTTGAAATTAGGGTTTCTATGACAAACCCTAGATCATCCAGATCCAGAACCAGGACAGACACCTCAAATTATTCTAAGAGCCGGAGGGAGATGTGGCTAAGCCTAGATTCAAGAGAATCATTGTAGATTCTATTCAAGATCATCTCTCATGTGTCATCCCTGAAGACACCAAAAGGAAGTGTTCAATTCTATGACGAAGAAATTGAAGAAGAATAAGATATTGTTATAACCACCTTGAATCGCCTCCCAAGATCATGGGATTCAATCATTCAAGGAATGTGTTCCAGAAGGAAGTGATTACCTTCAGTAGACTCTGGGAAGAGTGCAAAGAAGAAGAAGCTTGACTCATAATAAGAGAAGAGAATATGGGAGCAAATGAATATCAAGCTCGCACGATTCAAAGAAGATCCCTCAAGAAATGAGGAATATGAAGGACTCAATTTTTGAAGAACCTCTTATCCATCTTAACATTTGGAGAAGAAATGATGATGTCATGAATGAGGAAGATGAAGAAGCTGAAGGCTCAAGAAGGAGTCTACTCATGAAACAAATAAATATAAGTATTTGAATTGTCTTTTCCTATATATCTAGTTTTTAATATGACATTGTTTAGTAGTGAAATGTATTATACATGATATAATGGTTGTATTAATGACAATATACTACTAATATGCATGTGATGGGAAATATCGCGCACAATCGCCTATAAGAAAAGAAGGATGAGACTTGTTCCGAATAACAAGTGATGACAGTTCAATATTCACTCCAATAAGCATACATGAAGATGAACCAAGAAGCTCTCATAGAAAAAGAAAGAGATTCAGAAGAACATGAAGAGAATAGTAGATCCACCTCGAGAGATGAATACCACCCTGGACACAAGAAATAATCCAAGATGAAGAATAATATGAAGATACTTTCAAAGAAAGAAAGAGGCCTCATAAACAATGCAGTTATGTGACACTGTTGAGAAACATCATTGATGAAGAACCTTCCAGCTATAAAGAAGTAGCCAAGAAGAAAGGGAAAGAGAGTACCAGTTCAAGAAGAATGATGTATAGGATGCGGTATCGAGACCTGAAGGGAATTCCGTAGTGTCTTCCATATGGATCTACAAGATCCAACATGCAGTAGATGGAAACATTGTGGGATACAAGGCAAGATTCATAGCATGAGGCTTCTCATAGAAATAAGGCATAGACTATGAAGAGACATTTGCTACCAGTGGGAGTTGAGACACATGACAGGAACACTCATGTGTGAAAATTAAAAAAGTCCTTGTATGAGCTTAGAAGGAACCCATGGGATAACACATACATGAGGAGCTTGAAGATCACCTAGAGTGATGAATATCTTAACCTTTTCTACAAGGTTGAATATGAAAGCCTATAGAGGATGACAAGCTCACCGATGGGTGTGAGAAGAAATTTTCAAAAGGTTCAAGATAGAGGATCTTGGTATCCAGTGACCCTAGATAGATACATATAATATTAGTAGCAGAGGAAGCTACTTGTCACTCCAATAAAGAATGTTTCAATACATAGAGTATGAAAGGCAGAGGGAGAATGATGCTCCGCTTCAGAGGGAGTCATTGTAGAAGATCATGAGGTTCGACATGGTACGACAGGATGGACAGATTACTAATGGCTCTAGGATTTACTAAGAGTAAATCAGATTCCAACCTTTGTTTCAAGGTTGAAGGTGGAAGACCAGTGATGCTCCTGTTATATGTTGATGACTTGTTCCTTACAGGAAAAGAGGAACTCATTGAATTTACAAGAAGGAGACTTGCTGCCGAGTTCGAGATAAAGGACTTGGGTATGATGCACTACTTTCTAGGCATGGAGGTGTGCAGAGTGCAGATGTAATCTCCCTTGGACAAGGGAAGTATGTAGTGGAGATTCTGAAGAGGTTTGGGATGATGGATTGCAAGGAAATTGCCACACCTATGACATTGAAC
Organism: Pseudotsuga menziesii; assembly: GCA_001517045.1. NCBI lineage: Eukaryota > Viridiplantae > Streptophyta > Pinopsida > Pinales > Pinaceae > Pseudotsuga > Pseudotsuga menziesii. The sequence goes on from LPNX010250935.1 coordinate 360,120, forward strand.
CTGAAGCTATTGAGTGATACTTCATCAAATATGGTTGATGCCACAAATGATTTGTTCTGATAGATTCGAGACATGCTCACCTGGTTGCAAAGCATGCAGTGAGGTACCTAAAGAGTACAGTTGAGTGTGGGATCAATTATGGTATGAATTAGAAGACTAACCTGCATGGTTATGTTGATTCGGATTGGTAGCGCCAATGAGAAGAAGAGCACCTTGGAATACTTCTTCAGTTTGAGATCTAGTATGGGTTACTGGTTTGGTAGGATGGAGTCCTGCATGGTGCTGAGTACAATCGAGGAAAAATATGTTGCCACTTGCTCGGCTATTTGGGAGGTAGTATGCTTCTTTTGAAAAATAATATTTGATTTGATTGATCTGACTTGCATTTTTATATGATGTAGAGAGGAGCAGTGAATCTCCAGTATGTCATCCAGATCAAGATCTCTCGAAAGAGGGAGTTCTAGCATAGACGATGAGACAGGTTGTCTAAGCATAAAATCCTGGTGAAGCTCGTAGGTTTCTCAGATGTAAAAATTCTTGGAGGTTTTCCTCAGATGTAATTAGTCCTAGTGAATCTCGCAAGTTATCCTTGGACGTAATCATCCCTGATGTAATTCTATGCTAGAAATTTCCAGATTGAAGTTTGAGTACTTTAGGAAGAAGCTTGGTGTTCTCCATATCAAGGTTCCTCCTAGGGGGAATTGATGAGTCTGTGACCCTTTCTGACATGGTGGCAAGATTGGTTCCTCCCATGATCAGATGTAAGTGTTGTTCCTTTCTGAAATGGTGGAAAGATTGGTTCCTCCCATTGTCAGATGTAAGTGTTGTGCCTTTCTGACATGGTGGTAGGATTGGTTCCTTCCATGGTCAGATGTAAGTGTTGTTCCTTTCTGAAATGGTGGCATGATTGGTTTCTCCCATGGTTAGATGTAAGTGCTGTGACTTTCTAACATGGTGGTAGGATTGGTTTCTCCCATGGTCAGATGTAAGTGTTGTGCCTTTCTGACATGGTGGCAGGATTGGTTCCTCCCATGGTAAGATATAAGTGTTGTGCCTTTCTAACATGGTGGCAGGATTGGTTCCTCCCATGGTCAGATATAAGCATTGAAGAAGATGAATACCTACATGGAGGCTAGGCCTACAACCATCATTAAAAAGGGTTAGCTATGTAGAACTTCCTATGACGAGTAGAATTTAAAGATAGCACCATTTGCTCGAGATAGTGGGAGTAGTGATGATGATGATGATCCAGATTTGATGATTATATAGCTCTGATGATGATCCATCTTTGATGATGATTCAACTTTGTTGATGATCCAACTTTGATGATGATCTAGTGATCAAGACTTGTGTTGATGAAATGTTTCAAGAGAATACCTTCCTAGTTAAGAGGGAGTGTTGATGTATTTGTATCTTCGGAATGTATTCACTTGTATATTTATTATTATATTTCATTATAACCTGACATAGATGTTTGTTCCTCCGATCAAGAGAGTCATTAATATAATAAATTCATGTAAAGTCATTGAGGTTAACCCTCCGTTGTAAGTCAGGGAAATAGTCCCCACAATTGAGTTGAGGTTAACCCTCCGTTGTAAGTCGGGGAAATAGTCCCCATAGTTGAGGGGTATTAGGGTTATTAGACTCTCCTATTGAGGTCATCCCTGTAAGAGTAAAATTCAAGTGGAAAACAAGTATAAATAGAGAGTGAGACTCTCTATTTGGGACACACACACTCACTCAATTGTAGTGCATGAGGGAGAGAAGAGGAGCTCGTAGAAGTGAGAGAGAGAACAATTTTTAGAGATCATCTTTGTGTTTTTGGGTTTTACTTTTGCTATTGGTGTTTATTCTATCTCTGATGAAGTTGTGGGGTTTTCTCCTTTATGGTTTCCCCGAGAAAAACTCTTTGTGTCTCTTGTCTCTTTTGATTATTGTTGTATATGTTATTCTGTTAGATAAGATCCTAGATCATATTTATTAAATGATAAAAATATAATAGCCCTGCCATTGCATTGCAAGTTGAACCTCTGTTTCAAACTTGCAGTGAGTTGTTTGTCAATGTCTTGCCCCTTAAAATATTGTGATGGGTATGGACCATCCTTCAATAACTCTGTAATCTCTGAGATCAAATCAACTATGATGACAATTGGCATGTCCAGCTACAGTGTCCCTCCATGATAGCAGGACAACAACTGCTTAACACATGCTTTGGCTCCATTCAATCGCAAAAAGTGCGACATGTTGATGAGCCCCAACAACCTAGATTTATCAATCCCTTGTGCCCATGGCTATAGAATACACACTATGGGCCCTCCTACGACCAAAGGAAATGACTCGTAGGGCTCATCCACTACATCCTTTAGGAGTAATAGATCATGATCCTCGTAATTCATCTTCATCAATGCAAGGACAATGTCAGTGGTGCACACCATCCCTTTCGGTAGCACTGAATATTTTGGTTGATACTTCTGATTCTTTTTTAACCATCGAAGCTGCGCACCAGGTTAGGTGGGAGAAATGTAACTGAGAATATCTTTTACAGAGACCCCAGTGCGGATCGATGATTCTACAGTGCTAGATATGGGTGGCCCCATGTGGGCAGCTACATCTTCCTGTGCCCTCACGAATGTATGTGTTTACCTCTTCATCGGTGCTGGGGACTTGGGCTTTGCCCCCACTGCTTCTTCGTCGAGATGGAGGATGATCTGATCTACATGCTGGAAACTTCTTCTTCAATGGTCACTGGTCTAATGGGAAAGTCTATTTCACTGGAAATATCTACCGTGTTGGGGTTACTCTGCATCCCGCAACATCGGTCCACAGTAGTGAGACAAACTCTCCTTCACTCTGAAACTCTCACTCTCCACTGGATAGCACTGGAGCTCACTTCTTCAACACTCTTACAACTCAATTTAGCACAATGGTGCCTTCACTCTACGTCGAGCACCTTCTTATATAATTCAGTTGATCCATTGTTCATCATACCAAATCAACCATGGTCATCATGACTAAATCCAACATTAACTAGCCGAATCCATTGTCGATTCTGTCAACCAAATGGTCAAATTTACCGTCAATATGCGTCTCTTTAGCAAGCATCGTTGGTTAATTGTCTTGACCATTATTCATTTATTATTGACATGGCTATATCATGACCCTACAACTAGCACAATAGAGTCTCCTAGTTGTGCTACTAACTCCCTTGCTTGTGCATTTGCTTTCTCCTGGTGTGCCCTTCCTCTGAATATCTATTCATATCTTTTTTTTTAACATTGTGCAGTGCCTTAAGAACTATGCAATTCTAGACCTATCCTATAGGAATTCATTCGGCTACCATTCAATATTTTTGGTAGCATCGCTCCATCTAATTGTTGTAGTTGAACTGCCCCTCCATAATTAATTGAATTTACAAGATATGGACCAAGCCAATGCATCTAAAACTTACCTAGATGCTTCAGGAACTTGTTGTTGTATAACAACACCAAATATCCTTGTTGAAATTACTTGTTTTTTATATGGAGATCATGCCAAGCCTTCTGTCGCTCCTTCTCGACATGCTGATGGAACCCTGCAATAAAACAGTCTTCTTCAAGATGTATCAACTGTGCTATGTGCTCTTCTAGTGTGGCTTCATCATCCATGCATGTCGATGCTGCAATGCACACACTGGGAACAATGTATTCCATAGGCATGACTGCCTTTTTCCCATACACCGATTTGAATGGTGTTCGTCCAGTCAGTATCTTTCAGGTGGTGTGATATGCCCACAACACTGCTGGAATCTTCAAATCCTAGTCATCTTGATTAGTGTTACATACCTTTTTGAGTGCATGTTCCAAGATCTTGTTGAATGCTTCTACAGTCCCATTCTCCTACAGATGATATGGTGTAATTTTCTTTTGATGGATCTGAAATTCATCTGTCAGTGCTCTGAGTGTGCAGTTGATAAAATGGATACCCTGGTCGCTCATCAATATCCTTGGGCATCCAAACCTTGTTGGCAATGTTGTCAAACGGAAATCTTGCTATTGTCGTAGGAGTGCAATCTATGACTGGTGTAGCTTCTTCCCATCGTGTCAAGTATTCCATTGTTGTGATTATGTACCACGCACAAAATATTTTCCCAAGTGGGTTAATTGGACCCACAAAATCCACATCCCATTTATCAAAAGGTTGTAAAGTTACTTGGGGTACCAATGGAATCTCATCCCATCGCGATGGTTTTCTTGTGCGTTGAAAGACATCGCATGTCCACGCATAATCTGTCACATCATTGTGTAAGGTGGACCACCAGAGCCCTGCGCAAAGTACCTTTTTTGTTGTATCACATCCCCCATAGTGTCCCCCAACGACTCCCACATGTGCTTCTACTAAGATTTCTCCTTTCTCATGGGGTAGGACACATCGTCGTACAATTTCATCTGGTCCCAACTTATACAGGTGTACCGCAATCAATTGATAATAAGAATCTTTAACCACTAACTGCTTCTTTTGACTTGTGGAAATATCTTCAGGTGCGACTTTTTTCGCCAAAAACTGTATTATTGGAGCATAATGGTCATCTTACATGTCAACTCAAAATAAATGTGTATCAGGAAGTCCATATTCAATATTATTAGGCTCCTCGCCTGTCTCTATTCTGTACAAATGATCAGGGCCAACATTCAAGTGACCCAGCTTCACCACGATTTCAAAATCAAACTCTTGGAATGGAAGTAGCTAGTGACATATCTTCCTCCCCAACAAAGGCTTATTGACGAAATACTTCAAAGTAGAGTGGTCGGTAAACATCTTGAAGTGGACACCTAAAAGGTAATGCCTGAATTTATACAGCGCATAGAGCATTGCCATACCTTTGCGCTCTGTGGTCGTATAATTCCTCTCAGCGATTGATAGCTTCCGATTAGCGAAGTCAATTGGGTGATCTAGGTATCCTTCACCTGGCTATGCGAGCACTACTCCTAGTGCAACAAAAGAGGCATCAACATGCATGTGGAACTCTTTGTTCCAATCTAGGAATATGAGTATTGGCGCCGAATCCATCTTGGCCTTCAGCGTGTCAAAGCTACATTGGAATTGACGACTCCATACAAAGACAACATCTTTCTTCAGTATTTTCTCCATAGGAGTGGTAATCGTAGGATATCCTCTAATGAATTTGTGATAATACCCAATATGCCCCAACATCGCCCTGAGCATATTTACATTGGTCGATGGTGGAAATATCAAAATGAGCGCTATCTTTGCATAATCAACCAATAATCCTTGCTTGCACATAATGTGTCCCAACAGTATCCAAAAGGGTGCAAAAAAAATGCACTTCTTGGAGTTTAGTGGGATTTGATGCTGTCGACACCTTTCCAGCATCAGTTGAAGGTTTGACAAACGGCCCTTGATTGCCATACACTATCAAATCATCCATATATACTTGTAGGAACTTTTGAATGAAATACTTGGATGTCGCAACAACTACTCGAGAAAAGATTGCAGGTGAATTCTTCAGCCCAAAAGGAATCACCGTGTATTGGAAGTAGCCCCACTTGGTGACAAATGTCATTTTATGTCAATCTTCCTTGGCAATTATGATCTGGTGATAACGAAAAAATCCATCGGTAAAAGAGTACATCTCTTGATCGCCTACTCCTTCAAGTACCTCATCTGTAAATGGTGTTGGAAAATGGTGATGCATATAGGTATCATTCAGTTTTCTTAACTTGACGCAGATTCGAACTTCACCAATTTTCTTGTCTTGGACCACCATAGGAATGATCCATTCTGATTCTTCCACTAGTTCAATGATTCCAGCCTCCAACATTCAGTCAAGTTTAGCCTTGATTCTTTCTTTGTATCGTGGATTTAGGAAATATGGCCTCTATCATACTAGTTTCGCATATGGCTTTAATGGAATATTCATCTCTCCCAGATCACCTAGTATCCCCTTCATTTTTGAGAATTTTATTGGAAAGAGATCTTGAGATTCATGCAAAAGATATGTGATCTTTTCCATAGTCTCCTCGTCCCAATAGTCCTCAACACATGTGAATTTTGGGTTCTCCTCTATCCCAATGTTAACTTTTTGGATCTTCAGTAGTTGATTCATGGGATCTTTAATAAAATACCATAGCTAGCTATGCATTGCAATGTGAAAGAGATGGGGGCATGATTTCACAAGGAATAGGGAGTGGAGTTAGTCAAACTCTTGAGCCAATAGGGTGAGATAAGATGTCGATGGGGGAACCCATAAACCCTTAGCTACCTTTTTTCCCTCTGTCCTCAATCATTCAATTATTCTAGAAGAATGGTTGAGGCAGTTAATTCCTTGGACAGAGCAAGGCATGGTAGTCGATTTCGTGACTAAATACCACCTGTAGCCTAGAGCCTGAAGTCTCGGAGGACACGTTCTTGTTTCTGAGGAAAATAAGCACGTAAATGTGTGCCCATACCGTTATCCCGCAGTCACCCAGTATGATTGTGGTCATTTTTTGATCCATTACGAGGGGTTGTTCATTGTTATTCACCATACTGTGTTGTGAAAGAGCTTGATCATTGTGGTGCAACGTGATTCTATCATTCTTCCCTATCCCACAGATGCAGCGAGAGCTAGCAGAGTGTTTCTACACGTTTCTGCAAGTATTTTCCTTTTCCAATACGTTTCTTGCTATATTGCAGTGTTATCCTGAACTACAGAGTGGTATAAGACCCTGTTTCTCTGTGTTACAGAGTGAAGCCCTTTGTTGTTGTGTCTCCCTATGGTTTGCAGTGATGTGCACCCTGGTTTTGGTTTGAAGTGTATGCAATAATTAGCAAGGATAATTTTAGGGGCGAATTTTAGCCCAGTGGGCTATTTTTCCATGTTTTTCTCCCAAAAAATATTCGCCATTTTGCATTTTTGAAGCCCTGTTTTGCCCAATTTTGATGGGGTAAAAACTTTTCACCCTAAAAATCACCAAATTATTATATAAACGATATAAAATCCTTGGAAATTAAAATATTTTTTGAAAAATATCACCAATCATTTTATAGTTGTTGTTTTGAGAATTGGTAATATTTGCCAACATTTATACACTTTTAAATAAGTATAGTTCCTTAAAATAATCCCTGATAATTAGGAGTGGAGAGATGAGGAATGGGCTTGATAAACCTAGTGAAGAGAGGAACCTCAAAAAACGATAAGAGTGGCTGGTGAATCTTCACTTCATGCCCTGAAGAGCATTGGAAGGGAAGGCATAGCCTAAGGGACTATGGAGTAGAGAAGGGGATGCTTCCTTGTGTTGGGGTGTAGGTAATGTGGATGCCAAGCCAGATAGATATTTTGGAGGTGTCCCTAGATCTTGAATGAGCCACTAGCTTAGTCATTATACCTTTCCACTGCCTTATCATCCTATGAAACCCAAAGGAGATTGGCTTGGCTAAAAGCCTATGAAACCCAATTGTATATTGGATTGGCTAGGTAGCCTATGAAACACAATTGGATATTGGCTTGGCTGAGCATCCTGATAAAACCAACTAGTAGTTGACTTGGCTGTGTCTTGTTGTGCATTTTGGCCATATGTGTAATTATTGGCTGGACATCCTGATAAACCCAACTATGAATGATGGCTCGGCTGAATAGCATGTGAAAACCAACAGTGAGATGGATTGGATGAGTACCTAATAAACCCATATATTGGATTGGTTGGTCCTTAATGTAAATGTTGGATTGACTGTGTTCAGGCTGTGAAACCCAACTATTAGCTGGACTAGCTGAATAGCCTCTGAAACCCAACAGTGAGATGGCTTGGCTATGTAGCCTATGAAACCCACATGTTTCGCTTGTTTTCCTGTAGCCTGATAAATCCAACCGTGTGTTGGCGTGGCTGGACAATATGTGAAACCCAAATATGTGTTGGATTGACTATGTGTGATATGATCTAGTTGTGTGTGAGTCTATTGTTCCCTAGTTCCTTTTGGAAGTCATGCCCAGCTTGGGGTTGGCAGTTGTGTTGAGATATTAATGAACACAACTGGCCTATGGTTGGGTGGAACGTTGCAATGACATAGCTATTTGTGGGACAACTTCATATTCAAGATAAGTATTCTCTATTATTCTTATTTATGCAATGTATTTGCTTATGAATGTGCTGAATATGGTGAATGCTTGTTAATGATTTCAATATAGTTTATTGTTGATTAAATGTTCCTGCATTTGCATCTATATATGCCTTGTATGTTTCAATGTATTTTGATTATGATCATGGAGGCTAGAAGCCTAGTTATAGAGTTAGAAGGCATCTGAATTAAGTGTTTCTACACCCTGGAATCCGCCTATGGAAGGTAGAAGGTGGGAGGCGAAATAAAGAAATTGAAACAAAGCAGAATGTGGGTTTTCCGCACTTCGGGATCCTCCTGCGGAAGAGGGAAGGTGAAAGGTGGGAAAACAAGAAAAGGTACAAGGCAGAATGTTGGTTTCCACACCTTGAAATTTTCCTGCGGAAAGAGGAAGCGAAAAAAAGAGTCGAAAATTCTAAGGTAAAAGTGTGTTTTCTTCACCTCGGAATCCGTCTGCAGAAGGTGGAAGGTGAGAGGCGAAAAATGGAAAAAAGGTTAAGGTAAAAAGTTAGTTTCTAATTCCCAAGTTCTGCACTGGAGGGAAGAAAGGAAGGATGCAGAAGGCAGAAATGTGGTTAAAGGATTACGTCATTTGTTAGTCTTTTGATTCTTGAGTTCCGCAACTGAAGGTGGAAGGGCGAAACACGAAAGGTGGAAAGTGGATCATCTGACTCTGTCGCATAGTTATGTTTCTGATTTCTGAATTCTGAAGGTCGAAGGTGAAAGGGAGAAAGGTGGAAGGTGGAACGTGGTTTGAATGACTCCATCGCATGCTATGTTTCCAATTCCTAATTCCACAGCAGAAGGCAGAAAGGGGAATGTGGAAGGCGGAGTGCGGAAAGGACAAGTTTAGTGCAGAAAAGGCATTTTCGGTCATAGAATGGATCTGTTAAGAGTGGAACGTCTACTACAGTGGGTTTTATGCTTAAGCATGAATGTTGAAGGGTGTTTCACGGCCATGCCCTATGTTTCAAAACAATATCCATGGTTCTTTAAGAAATTTTTTAATTCTACATGATAATCAGGGTATGTGTACGTGACATTGTGGTATCATAGAGTTGGGTACATTACATTGTGGTATCAGAGCTAATGGTTACAACATTGGTCCTAGATGGGCCAAGTGAATAGTTTTTAGAACTATTGCTTCCAGGGTAAGTGGTTTTTGAATTCTGCAATTGTCTAACAAATGGTGTTTATTAACACATTTTTGCAGAGTCATAGTGCATATTGGAAAAGTGGGTTTTGGCTCGGCCATGAGAACCTACAGCATGGATGATGCACAAGATCCCTATGGGAACGGGGAAGATGCTATGGGGGAAAACATTTGATTTGGAAATTCTAAGACCAAATCTAATGGAAGGAGATATCAAGACACTCTGCTAGATATTGCAACCACCATGAGAATCCTAAGGGCGGAGATGCAGAGTTACATAGAAGAAAATGAAAGAATGATTAAAGCTTAGGAAGAAAAAAATCAGTTGAATGCAGCCATGCTACATAGTTTGACAAACATCCAAAGGCAGATGAAATCTGGGCATTGGACAGTAAGTCCAGAAGGAAGTAAGAGTAGTACCAGAAGAAGAAAGAGATCTTCTAGTGGGTCATATTAGATCTAAATTTGAAGGATCCACTCGGGGTTCAAGTTCTTCATCTCACAGGAATAAGAGGAAGAGGCATTACCAAAAAAGTTCATGTGATAAATTTAAGAATACAAGGCCTCCTACCTTTAATGGTGAGGTAAAGACTGGTCAAGAAGCGGAAGCTTGACTTCATGGGATGAAGAAATATTTCCAATTCCAAGACTACTCTAGAAATATGAAGGAAAGGGTATCCATCTTCAATTTGAATGGTAGAGATTCTATATGGTGGGAGAACCTCAAGAAAGTGAGGAAGATCGATGACAGAAATATTGTGTGGAAGCAGTTTAAGAAGTATTTCAAGCAGAAGTACCTCTCTGACAGGTACTATGATGATAAGATTGAAGAGTTCCATGAGCTGAAATTGGGGCAGCTCACCATGGAAGAATATGAAAACAAATTATTGGAGCTGCTGAGGTATGTTAGGTACATCAAGGATGACAAGGTGAAAATCCAAAATTTTCTAAGTGGGCTACCTTTGTCTTACAAAGACAGAATTGAGTTTGATGAACCTCGAACTCTAGAAGAGGCTATCAGGAAGGATAAGTATTGTTATGATCAAAACAAAGGAAAACTTGATAACCATAAGGATTGGAAGGACAAGAGGAATGAAAATTTTGACCAAAGGAACAAAGGTTTCAAACCTTCTCACTTCTGGAATCAGCAAAGGTATCCATCACAAGTTGTGACTAAGACAACCAGAGTGATGGATGATAGGCCAATAAATCCAAAGGAGATCAGAGAACCACTCTAATGTTGGATATGTGGAGAAAACCATATGCGCATGAATTGTCCACTTGAGAATGGGTATGTAAGGAAAGCTCACAACATCCAAGAAGCTAAAAATTTGGGTCAAGTAGCAAGGAATATCCTTAGAATCTATGCAGCACTATAGGACCTCCAGGCAGATCATCAATCAACCATGGTTGAAGTTGCAAGTAAGATTGCTGAGAAATCTATTTCTGATTTGATTGACCCTGGATATACTCATAGTTATATTACTCCTGGATTTGTTTAGATTTGTGCTTTTAAGAAGTTAAATCATAGCAAATCATGGTTAGTTCAACTAGCTACTAGAACCAAGAGAAACATTAGTGAAGTGGTAGACAAATGTCACGGGGACTTCACTTAGTGAACCTCTTAAATAGCACGTGCGATCATGGGATATTAAAGAATACCCTTAGTTCCGAGAGATATTGACCCAAACTCTTTTTTTTGAAACCCCCTCCCAATACTTAAAACCTCCTCCCCACCTTTTTTTATACCTCAATCCTTATAAACCACCCTACCCACCCCTACCTTAAACCCCTTATCCCCCCAATACCTGCAATATATTGGTTCGATTTTTTATAATTTTAAAACCCACAATATGAACTAACGTGATAGGATATTGGTCAACAAGTGAAGCCCCCGTGACAAATGTCCATTAGAGATGGATGGGTTAGTCACTTGTACAGACTTGAATGTTCTACCACTTGGTTCCTATGATATTCTCATTGGAATGGATTGGTTAGAAGTGCATAGAGTTAAGCTTGATTGTCACAATAAGAATTTTGAATGAATGGATGAAGAAGGAAATCTAAGGGTTGTAAGAGGCAATCCAAAGGTGATTTTTGTTAGGTAGATTTCAGCAATGCAACTGAAGAAGCTATGTAGGAAAAGTTGCAGATAGTATTCAACCCATGTTTTGGAGGAAGCAAAGAATGAAACTCTTAGGTTGGAGGACTTTAATTTGTTGCAAGAATTAGAGGATGTTTTTCCTGAGAGATTTTAGGGCTTCCTCCAAAGAGAGACATTGATTTTACAATTGACCTTGTGCTTGGAGTAGCACCAGTTTCTAAGACACCCTACAATATGAGTACATCAGAATTGATAGAGGTGAATATGCAACTGCAAGAGTTGTTGGAAAAGAATTATATCAGGCCAAGTGTGTCCCCTTGGGGAGCACCAGTTTTGTTTGTGAAAAAGAAAGATGGTACACTCAGGTTGTGTATTGATTACAAACAGTTGAACAAGGTTACTGTGAAGAATAAATAGCCTTTACCTTGAATTGATGACCTTTTTTTCTATCAAATGAGAGGAGCAAAGGTGTTTTTCAAGATTGACTTGAGGTCTGGTTACCATCAATTAAGAATCAAAGATGAATATATCCATAAGGCATCCTTCAGAACAAGGTATGGACATTATGAGTTTGTAGTGGTACCATTTGGTCTCACAAATGCACTAGCTACATTCATGTGCCTTATGAATAGTGTTTTCATAAGGTATCTAGACAAGTTTGTTCTTGTTTTCCTTTATGACATTCTTATTTATTCTAAGATTGAGGAAGAGTATGAAGAACATTTGAGACTGACATTGAAATTGTTAAGGGAGCACAAGTTGTATGCAAAGTTGAGAAAGAATGACTGTTATAAAGATAGAATTCATTATTTGGGTCACATTATCTCAAATGAAGGAATATCTGTGGACCTTGAGAATATTAAATCCATTACGAATTGGCCAACCCCAAGAAATGTGACAGATGTGATATCTTTCATGGGACTTGTAAGATATTACAGGAGATTCATTGAAGGATTCTCCAAGGTTGCACATTCAATCGCTTCTTTGCAAAAGAAGGGGATAAAGTTTGAATGGACACCAAGATGTGAGGAGAGGTTCTAGTAGTTGAAGAATCTTCTTACAAGTTCACCAATCTTGAATATTGTAGACCCAGAAAAAGACTTTGTGGTGTGTACTGATGCATGTAATTAAGGACTTGGAGGAGTTCTTATGCAAGACAACCACATGGTATGCTATGAATCTAGAAAGTTGAAAGATCATGAGAAGAACTATGCTACTCATGATTTAGAACTTGTATCCATATTACATGCTCTCAATATATGGAGGCATTACTTAATGGGAAAAAAGTTTGACCTAAGGACAGACCATTGTGGTCTGAAATATTTATTTGATCAGCCAACTTTAAATGCTAAGCAAGCTAGATGGATGGATTTTTTATGTGAGTTTGATTTTGAAATCAAACACATAAAAGGAAAATAAAATAAAGTGATTGATGCACTCAGCAGGAAGGTGCATGAAATGCATGTGGCATCTATTAGTATTTGCCAATCAGATTTGAGACATCAGATTGTTAATCATACTGTTGAGGATGAAATGTATGTGCAGATCAAGGACAAATTGTAGCTACAAAGTCTTGAAAGGAAGTATTAGGAATATAAATTGCAATAAGATGGACTTCTTACTTATAAGAACAAAATTTATATTCCAAATGTAGCAGAATTGAGAAGAATTGTCATGGATGAAATCCATCAAGCTCCATATTTTGGTCACCCAGGATATCAGAAAACAATTGCTACATCCAGGAAGCAGTACTTCTGGATAGGAATGAAAAAGGACATTTCAGAGTATATTTCTTAGTGCATGAAATGTGAGCAGGTGAAGGTTGAGCATCAACACCCAACAGGGTTATTGCATCCTTTTCCAGTTCTAGAATGGAAATGGGAATTTATTTCAATGGATTTTATTACAGGATTTCCAATGATTTGGAGACAACACGATTCCATCATGGTTGTGGTGGATAAGTTGACAAAGGAATCACATTTTATACCGGTTAAGTCTACATATAAGACTGATGCCATTGCAAAAATATTCATGAAGGATATTTTCAGATTGCATGGATTTCCTAAGGCAATAGTATATGATAGGGATCCCAAGTTTACTTCCAAGTTTTGTAAGGGTTTGTTTGCATATTTTTGTACCAATTTGAACTTCAAAACTTCCTACCATCCTCAGACTGATGGATAGACAAAGACAGTGAATCAAGTGCTTGAATACATGCTTCACATGTATGTGATGGACAAACCATCCAAGTGGGAAGATTATTTACACTTGGTAGAATTTTCATATAACAATGGAAAAAAAGCATAATTGGGAATGAGTCCATATGAAGCTCTGTATGGGAGAAGGTGTAAGACAAAAGTGACTTGGTATAATTTATTGAACAAGATTGTAAGACAAAAGTGACTTGGTATAATCCATTGAACAAGATTGTGCTTGGTCTAGAATTGCTCAAGGAAATGAAGCAAGAGGTTGCAAAGATCAGGAAGAACCTGAAAGCAGCCTAGGATAGATAGAAAATCTATGAAGATAAACATAGAGTGCATAGAGAGTTCAGTGTTGGGGATCATGTTTACCTCAGAGTGAGGCCAAGGAAGAGTTCCTTGAAGCTTGGAAGTTGTGTCAAGTTGTCACCTAGATATTGTGGGCCTTTTGAAGTGCTAGAAAGAATAGGGCCAGTTGCATATAGAATTGCATTGTCTGCTAGCACTGGAGATCATAATTTTTTTCATGTTTCTTTGCTTAAGAAATATGTACATGATCCTAGCCATGTGATAAATTGGGATGTGATTTAGGTGGAACCCAAGGGAGATTTCCAAACTGAGCCATTATGCATCCTCGACAAGAAGGTCACAGTGCTCCAAAATCGAGTTGTCAGACAGGTAAAGATGCAGTGGAAGCACTATGGCCTGGATGAGGCTACGTGGGAGCTGGAGGATTCCATGCGATTGGCACATGAAATTTTGTTCAATTTTGTAAAGCACTAAGGACAATGCTAATGAATGGGGAGGGGAATGTAACACCTTGGTTTTGACCCCATGGTATTAAAATTGTATATGATGTATATATTGTATGTAAATCATGGCAAGGAGCTCAAGGCCAAGGCCGTGCCATCGATTTGGTGTTTTCTGTATAGGTGATCAAGGTTGATACCTATGGTTATAGTGCTAGTCAAGAACATCATATTTTGAGATATCGTGGAAATACACAATTTAATAAAATATCACAGCTAGCTATGCACTACAACATGAAAGAGATGGGGGCATGATTTCACAAGGAATGGGGGGGGGACTTTGTCAAACTTCTAAGCCAATAGGGTGAGACAAGATGTCAATGCGGGAACCCATAAACCCTCAGCTATGTTTTTGTCCTATGTCCTCAATCATCCAATTATTCTAGAAGAACGATTGAGGAAATTGATTCCTTGGGCAAAGAAATGCATGACAATCGGTTTCATGACCAAAGCCTTCCTGTAGCCTGCAGATTGCAACATGCAGTATGGGAGGTCGTGTTCTTGATTCTGACACAAGGAAGAACGTGAATGTGTTCCTAGCCCATTATCTCACAGTCGCCTAGTATGATTCTGGTCATTTTCCAATCCATTATGAGGGGTTGTTCATTGTTATTCACCATCCTGTGTCGCATAAGAGCTTTCTCATTGTGGTGTCATGTGTTTCTATCATTCTTCGTTATCTCGCAGATGCAATGAGAGCTAGCAAAGTGTTGCTACACATTTATGCAAGTATTTTCCTTTGCATAGACATTGGTTGTTGAATTGCAGTGTTATCCTGAACTACAAAGTGGTATGAGACCTTGTTTTATATGTTACAGAGTGAATCCCTATGTTGTTGTGTCTCCTTGTGGTTTGTTGTGTTGTTCACCCTAGTTTGGGTCTGAACTGTGCAAGACTTAGGAGTGGAATAGATGAGGAATGGTCTTGATAAAACTAGTGTAGATAGGAACCTCATGAAAAGATAAGAGTGGCTGGTGAATCTTCACTGCATGCCCTGAAGAGCACTAGAAGGGAAGGCATAGGCCGAGGGATTGTGGAGCAGAGAAGGTGATGCTTCCTTATGTTAGGGTGCAGGTAATGTGGATGCCGAAACATATATATCTTGTGGAGGTGTCCCTAGCTCTTGAATGAGCCACTAGCTTAGTCACTCTACCTTTCCACTTCCTTAGCATCCTTTGAAACCTAAAGGATATTGGCTTGGGTGATAGCCTGTGAAACCCAATTGTATATTGGATTGGATGGGAAGCCTCTAAAACCCAATTGGATATTGGCTTGGCTGAGCAGCCTGATAAAACCAACTGGTAGTTCACTTGGTTGTGTCTTGTTGTTCATTTTGGCCATGTGTCTAATCCTTGGTTGGACATCCTGATAAGCCCAACTATGAATGCTAGCTTGGATGAATAGCCTGTGAAACCCAACAGTGAGATGGCTTGGTTGAGTTCTTGATAAACCCATATGTTGAGTTGGATAGTCCTTAATATAAATGTTGGCTTGACTATGTGCAGTCTGTTAAACCCAACTGTTAGTTGGCTTGGATAAATAGCCTATGAAACCCATCATTGAGATGGCTTGGATGTGTAGCCTATGAAACCCATCTATTTGGCTTATTTTCCTGCAGACTCATAAACCCAACTATGTGTTGGCTTGGTTGGATAGTCTTTCAAACCTAGCTGTGTGTTGGCTTGATCGTGTGTGATAAGATTTGGATGTGTGTGAGTCTATTGTTCCCTAGTTCCTTGCAGAAGTCATGCCCAGCTCGGGGGTCATAGTTGTGTTGAGAGATTAATGAACACAACTTTCATATGGTTGGGTGGAACATTGCAGTGACATAGTTAGTTGTGGGACAACTTAATCTTCAAGATAAGTATTCTTTGTTATTCTTATTTATGCAACATATTTTCTCATGAATGTGTTGAATATTATGAATGCTTGTGAATGATTTCAGTAGAGTTTATTTTTAATTAAATGTTCTTACATTTGCATCTATATATGCCTTGTATGTTTCAATGTATTCTGCTTATGATCATGGAGGATAGAATCCTGGTTACAGAGTCAGAAGGCATCTAAATCAATTTTTTCTGCACCTCGAAATCCTCCTGTGGGAGGCAGAAGATAGGAGGAAGAAGAAAGAAGTTGAAACAAAGCAAAATATGGGTTTTCCACACTACGAGTTCCTGCTGTGAAAGGTGGAAGGAGAAAGGTGGGAGAATAGGAAAAGGGACAAGGCAGAATGTTGGTTTCCACACCCTGAAATATGCCTACGGAACGCAAAAGTCGAAATTAGAAAAAGAGCCAAAAATTCTAAGGTAAAAGTGTGTTTTCCGCACCCCGGAATCCGCCTGTGGAAGGCGGAAGGAACGAGGAAGAAAATGGGAAAAATATTAAGGTAAAAATTTAGTTTATGATTCCCAAGTTCCTCACTAGAGGGTAGAAAGGTAGGATGCGGAAGCCGGAAATGTGGTTAAAGGATTTCGTCATTTTTTAGTCTTCCAATTCCTGAGTTCAGTGGTAGAATGCAGAAGGAAGAAAGTGGATCATTTGTCTCCGTTACATAGTTATGTTTCCAATTTCTAAGTTCCGAAGGTGGAAGGGAGGAAGGAGGAACATGGTTTGAATGACTCCGTCGCATGCTATGTTTCTAATTCTTGATTCCGCAGCGTAAGGAGGAAAGGGGAATACAGAAGGAAGAGTACGGAAAGGATAGTTTCAGTGCGAAAAAGGAATTTTTGGTCATAGAATGGATCTGTCAAGGGATTAATATATGCTACAATGGGTTTCATGCTTAAGCATGAATGTTGAAGAGTGTTTTCATGGCCATGACCTGTGTTTCAAAAGAAGAACCATGGTTCTTTAAGAAAAAATTTAACTCCACATGATAATCGAGGTATGGGTACGTGACATTGTGGTATCAGAGCATTGGTTAGATTACAAGTTCTTCTTAATTTTGTTGTTGAAGTGGAAACAAAAGGAATAATACTCGAATTTCACAAAATCTAATGTGGCGAGAACCATGCATGGAGAGATTCTATATATAAGGTACTTAGAGATGGTTATTATTGTCTAAGTCTATTTGTTGATGCTAATAAGATTGTCAAATATTTTATGGAATATCAATTATTTGTTGGAAAATAGAAGCTTCGACCATTTCCACTTATGCCCATTAGGGTAGAATCACATTTTCAACAATGGAGGTTAGACTTCATTAGTGAGATTAATCCAAACTCCAGTGGACAACAAAATTGGACCCTCACTGCTACCGATTATTTCACCAAGTGAGTGGAGGCAATACCAACTAGAAATGCAAATGAAATTGTCATCATAAAATTCCTGGAAGAAAACATTTTGTCTTGATTTGGTCTCCCTATAAAGTTGACTACAGATAGCACCATATTTTAAATATGTTAAAACTATGAGTTTCTACCAAAATTATAACATTGAGTGTGTTCACTCAACATCCTATTATCCTAAGGAAAATGGTTTGGCAGAATATTCAAACAAAACCTAATCACAATCATCAAGAAGATGCTTGATCAAAATAAAAAGGCTTGGGACTTGTTGTTGCTGCAACTATTCCCCAAAAAAGTTTACATTTTTTAGGACCCCCTTTAAAATATTAGTTTTGCTTCTTAGGATCTTTGAGTTTGAAATCCATCATTTATGATTTGGTTTTAGCATAGGAAAGTCTCAATATTTTTTACCAAGAGGAATATTTTTCTTTTGACCCACTGCTATGACGCTACGACGGAGAAATTTTCATTTTCAAGCCGCTACAATAGATGCGTTCTCAGGCTTGTGCCACAACAACGAGCGAATTTTTGGTTTGCATATCAGAAATGCTTCAATTTCTTTTCATCACGCTATGGAGGATGGGTTTCAGCTTTTGAGCTGCTACAGCGGCTAGCCTTTCATCTTGCATAGTGGAAGCTTCTCAAGGGTCGAACCGCAACGACGAATGAAGGTTCATTTTGAATGTCGAATAGAATCCCAATGTTTTAGTTCTGCTATTGTGGATGGTTTCTCATTTTTGAGCCCGCTACGGAAATTGATCTTTTGTTTCACATCTCGGTCTAATTTTGAAGCCACTTCAACAGAAGTTTCCTAAGGTTTGCGCCACAGCGACGCACATGCTTACAATTTTGGTATCAGGATCTTCTCCGATTTTGTAGACCTTCCATAGCACATATCTTTCCTTTACGTTTCCTCAACAATGGATAAGTTTCCTCATCATTGACCCAATCCTCATGATCCCCACTTCGGCAGAAGTAGTTTGAGTCTTGGAGCCGCTAAGGTGGCTGTCGTTCGCATTTTCCTTTCGATATTGTTTGACCGCCGAGCCGAAAAAAGGGAATTTGGTCATTTTTTGGGTTCCAAGACGATAGTAGAAGTTGTGTTGAGATATTAGAGTCATCATTGTTGGGACTGTTTCCATATTGACTTATCTCTTTTCACCCGACGCACAACGTTTTGGATCCCATGGTGTTTTGCCTCGCGCATGCGATGTTAATGCTTTTACCGACCGACTTAAATGTTTTTTCCCGGGAATACTTATTTATATGTCATTTCAAAGTCTTACCACTCATTATGTTTACCGTAATGGTTTGAGAGATGTTGTGCAATTTATCCCGTTTGAAGTGTCGTGTGGTTGGTGGAAATCATCATGTGAAGCTCACGTGGCGCATCTTCACCAAGCATCTTCTACTGCGTGTCTGGCCTCCCACCTTCAAGGTAGGTCTAAATTGTTTTCTTCGATTGGTTGAGTTATTTCGAGCATACCCTCGTCGTCCTACCTGCTCTGAAGATTTCACCAGTTCATCCAAAGGCATTTTCTCCCACTATCTGTTAGGTCATGATGAGTATCCAAAGGCCCGAGCCTTTCACCGGAATGGATATGACCTGGTGCTCATTGCTGAACAACAACGGAGACCGTGGCTCCCTTGGTTCAAACAAAAATTGTAGGTTTAGGTTCTATATCTTTCGGTCGTGGGGTATCAAGCCCGATGGTTTGAACCTTCGGGATCACCGCCATAAGCCTCTTAACTATTATGTGTCTATGGATGCAAGGTGTGGCATAGGTTTAGATTAATTTTCACTACTAGAGTGCAGGAGCCAAGACCTACCTATGCAGAAGATTTATTATCTTACCCATTGACCTGTGTCATGTTTGTTTTGAACCAATGGTCGAAGATGGCAGGGTAATGCAAAATGCTGATGATTTTTTGAGTTGTTTTACTAGAACACTATATACATTCTATTTATTTCTCATTCAAATGCACAGGTTAGTTAAATGATGTAAATACTGAAATTATTTTATGTCCTTACAGTCACAGATAATACCATACATCATGACGCAAAAAGGAAAGAAGAAGGCCAGGATCATTGAATATGATTTAGATGAAGAATTTGTACTAGTAGCAAGGGTTGAAATAGTATACGAGGACACTAAGGAATTCAGTGGAGAAGATCCCAAATTTAGATGGGGTCATATTTACCACATGCTGGTAGAAAGGAAAGTTACAGAAGCATGGTTGGAATACTAGGCCCTGTACGATAACATACTGAGATCCAAGATTACCAAAGTGGCCAGAAGACCAGAAATTTTTCCCTATGTAGAATTCATGGGATGGGTGCTTCCTAGGATAGACATAACAGGGATGATGATGAATGATCATGGTGAGAACAAAGGTTTTGCCTCTTTTGCACCCGCATTTTTATCAGCAGCATAAAACTTTCCAGAGAAAGAGGTTAGTATGACAACTGAGTGGGTGAAGAGCTTACAACTTGACTATATAGCCATAGAAAAAATGATGGTGGTGTGGGGAAATACCTTCAGACAAAAACAATCCGGGGAGTACGAGACAACTCATCTATGCACCCCATACAGGGTGATAGTGTTGATGTTGAACAAGATTTATGGTAGAGTAGATGGGAAATTTTACAAGTTGGGGTGGATCCCACTAATATACCATATAGCTATTGAAGGGACAGTCTTCAATTGGGCTGACATAATAGCTAAAAATCTATTCACCTCTATCAAAGCAGCCCAAGAAGGCTTGCGCATTGGCAAGTCTAAATTATAAATGTCTTCCTTCTTAGTGGACTGTATACTTACCGCCACCAATTTGAACAGATAAATTGTACATGGAAGGGAGGGAAAGCCCCTATATACATAGCTTACCAGATATTGGGGTCACACAAATATCATAATCACTATAAGATGATTTGTGAAGAATTCATGATACCCTTATACCAGCTGATTTTTCTAGAAGAATGTGCACGCCTACCTGAGGGAGCCTTAGAGTCCATCAAAGAGTATGGAGATTACTTATTCTCTGAGGAAGGTACATATCCGAGGATGTATGGGGGAACAAAGGCACCCTCATTTATGCCAAAGTACGCCATAGATTACATAGTTCTCAAGGAATTTGTTAGGCAACTTTTTCTGGATGGTTTTGGAAGTCACCTCTTTGATCTAAAGAAGGTTTTGTTCCCACCATTACCCTTCTATGTGGGAAGTTATAAGTTTTCCAAATTTAAGAGTGCTCCAGATTTTGTCAAGGAGATGGAAATATTCCATTTTAGAAAAAAGAGCTTTCACCGAAATGATTCCCGAGGGAAGCTAGTAGCAGATAAGGCAGCCCTAAAGGTAAATTTTGAATATACTAACTATGTGGACAAAGACGAAGAAATATATAGGAATGTTTCAAGCATGACCACTTTGAATAAGCGGTTGAAAATGAATACCAAAGTAATTGGGGGATAAAGGTAGTAGTAGAAACCCAAAACCAAAAGAACAGGAGGATGAGGCTGCAAGAAAAGTAAAAGAAGAAGCTACAAGGAGGCTGGCAACAGGTGCAAAGAAACTTTTTAGCTGAGGAAAAGTAGTGAAAAAAGGAAGAAGAAGAAGTAGCTAGGAAAAAGAGTGAGGAAGATAAGAGAAAGAAAGAGGAGGCTATCAAAGAAAATATTGCAGAACTAGAAAGGGCCATAACTCAAGAAGCTTTAAATTTGGAACAGGAAGTACAATACCAAGAAGGGTTCATAGAAGAAAAAACCAAGGAAATTTAGGATGATGTAGGTGGTGAGGATCAAGGACAGAGCCCTATTCGGAATGACCCTGAGGACCTTCCATTAACTTCAGAAAATATTCTTACAGGAGGGTATCTCGCTTTAGTTGAGTTGGAGTTGGTACCATTTACCCCATCGAAGCAGTATGATGTTGCATGCCTAAAAGATGTATAGTTTTATCCCAAAAAGAAGTCCATCGTGTGGAAAATGGAGAAGACTCTAAGGATAGGAAACCAACCCCCGATCACCACAATGACAGAAAGAACAGTCTTGAAAAATGTAGAAGATAATCCAAAGCAGTTAGCCTCCATGGGCATTGCAACTGCATATGCTGTCACGTCCCCAGTTTTGACCCCGTTTGCATGATGTATATAATGTAATCAATCGTGGTGAGGAGATCAAGGCAAAAGCTCCACCATCGATTGGGTTGTGTGTGTGTTTTGGAAATGGGGATAGTTGCCGATGGTTTATCGTGCCATATGGCACATTATAATTTGACATCATGTAAATACGCACATCAAATAAAACTAAAAACCACAACCAGCTACAACAGTGCAACGTTGAATGAAAAGGGCATGGTTCCAAAGGATAAGGGGTGGGGGATGTCAAACCTTGGTTTATGGGGAAAAACCCATGTTTTTCCACCTTTGGTTGTTTGCCACCTTTTCTTGTCTCATCCAACCTTGTCAACCTCTTTAATGCTTCAGCTGGTGGTTGAGGAGTGATGGCTGAGTGGTTAAGGACAGTTATTGCCTTTGGGAGTGGGGTGGCAGGACTGTCAGTCCCTTACCCATACCCACACACCACCCATGACTCCATTCTCACCCTGCGGGTTCATCCTCCCCATGCTGAGCATTTTGCTATTCATCCACGCGCAGAGGCCGCTGTCTGTTTGCTTACACAGCTGGGCTTCAACCTTCACGACGGTGGTCGTTTTCCTGCTCGCGCGCAGGTTCGTGGTCTGTTCATTCCTCACGCAGGGGCCGCTGTTTGTTTTTCCTCACGCGGGGGCCGCTGTTTGTTTTTCCTCACATAGAGGGGCAGGAGTCTTGCTCATCCTCACGCACAGGTAGAGGATCTGTTGGATCTCACGTGGCTAGGAGGAGAGCTACTTACTTGTGGTCATTCATGTTTTCCACAGAGTGGAATTGGGTAAGTCTCCTTGGCGTTTTGTGGTCTGGTGCGGGTTGCACTCACGCACAGACTGTTTGGGGTCGTTTTCCCACATTGTGAGCTGTGCTCATTGATTGTGTTTTGGGGCTGTTGTCTTCCCCACACTTTTGGTTGGCTGTGGTGTCCAATTGCGTTTTGGGATGCTATGCTTTCGTATTGAGTCATTTTCTGCAGTGGTCTGCGTCTGAGTTTCCTTGCTGTTTGGGACTGTGTATAGCTACCATCGTTGGCACTGTGAGTTGGGGTTGTTGATTGCCACAGTCATTGGCTGAGTCTTCCATGGTTATGCGGGGAGTTCTGTTTTCTTATCCACTATGGGCTGTGGATTGTTGCCACTGTTTTTATTGTGAAATTGGGCTGCTGTCATTACCCTAGTTTGGGTGTGGTTGCTGAGTTGTTTTGGCCACGTTAGGGCTAAGAACAACTCTGAGTTGCCTTGTGGGCTTGAGTTGTGCCTCATCTGTTGTTTAGGACTGTCACCGGTTGTTTTGGTTTCTTCATAGGGTTGTGAAGGGGTTGATTGCTGCGGGTATGCAATGGCTGGTCTTCGGACTGTGCTGGCTTGGCCGCTTGTTGAAGGCCTGTTAAACCCAGCAATGTTTGGTTTGGCTGTTTTGTGTCCCCTCGACTATGTGTAAGCCTGCAATTGACCCTTATCCTTGGAGGAATCATGCCCAGCTCGGGGGTGGCAGTGTGCTGAGATATTGATGAGCACACTGGCCTACGGTTGGGTGGAACGTTGCAGGGATGTAGCTGTTTGTGGCGAGTTCTTCATTGAAAGATAAGTGCTGCTGGTTACTTCATCTCTGCAATTTATATTGATTTTTAATGAGTTATAATGAACATGTTTTATGCTGGAAATGTATGTGTGTTGCTTCCGCTGAATGTTGATTCATTCTACATTTGTGTATGCTTGTAAGTTAATTCCAGCATTGATGTTTGCTTATGTTCATGGGGCGGTTTGCCCGGCTGAATTTGATGTTCGTCGCGTCCGTTTTCACCGGGCCGAGGGATGGGGACGTGACATATGCAAATGCTCATAATGTTGATAAACTCATAGAAACCATTTATCAGTACAAGGGGAAAATGGCCGAGACTAAATAGATTTTGAGGAAGGAAGAAAGAGTGGGCAGGGAATAAAAGAGGAAATATGAAGCTACTCTTTCAAACTATGAAAATATTCAACAAGATCACCAGATTCTAAGGGAGGAAATGGATGAGTTGAATCTGTCAAACATGGCCTTTGAAAATGAGAAGCTAGAAAGCAAGATAACAAAAGTGGAAGGTTATAAATTTGTAGCTAATGAACAAGCAGAAGAGTATAGATCTAGGATTACTGAACTTGAAGCACAAAAAAATTCCTTAGAATTAATATTGAAGGCATCCAAGGATCAAAGAATAGACATCACACCTCTGACAAAGAATGCTCTTTTTCTCAGGAGTAAGATCTATCAGATGCAGGTTCCGATCATGGGAGAAGTTTTCAAAGTCAAACAAGTACAAGATCGATTGTAGGAAATTTCAGCCATAGCTACAGAATTCGAGGACAAAAATCAATACGTTGTAGAGGTCATTCAAGGACAATTGACATGGCTGGAAATGACCAAGAAGCTTTCGGAAAGCACACCAGTCAAAACTCCAGAAAGATTGCTGCTTGAGTATGAACTGATAGGTTTGAGCAATAGAGCTGCTAAGAAATTGATAGAGGCATTCCATAAGACAATAGCCAAATGTAGGGAGCTTTCTAAGAAAGTTCTCATAACCCATAACAGATGTCAAACATCATCCAAGAGGAGGCTGGATGAGCTTCCTCCTCATGAAGAACACTTGAAGCAATTATATGCTAGATTTTAGGAGGACGATCTTGGCATACAATTGATAAAAAAAATTAGATGAAAGGGTGATTAAAAATGTGATTGCTCAAGATGGAGTGAGTAACTTCCGTTTAGAATATCAGCTTTGAATACTTCTAGCAAGGATGGCTGACATAAGGGCTCAGGATTCCAAACATGAAGTCACGGTTAGTTTCCTGGAACCAACATATTTTGTGTTCATTGTTTTGGATGCTATGTCATGGAAACTGTTTATTATTGTGGTGACTGGGCCCACTTAAGCATTTTTCCTACGTACACATGGAAATATAATTGTAATATTTTGTGTATTTAGCTTTTTTTGACAAGAAGACACACTAGAAGACAAATCTTTTAGTAACCGAATGTAAAGGAATCCCAAAGGGCAGGATAACCAAGAGTCATTGTGTAAATGTATAAAGATAGCTAGAATCGAATAGAGATAGGAATTTTCTAGCTTTCTCATGGGAAATACTTATTGTAAGAGGAACTATTTCTGATTATAATAAAGAGGATCGAATTTTCTATTGGAGAAGGAGTTGTTGAGTTTCAAATGCATGTTGTGTGGATGGCTAGATAGAACTATTTATTTGTTGGATGACTATGCAAATTTGTGAGATCGTTCTAACTCTGAATTATTTCTTAGTCGTGAATGATTTCATTTCCTTGTTTTGAATCTTGTGCAGCAAATGAGTAATGAATGCTTTAATAAACAATGAGCTATCTCTATGTTAAAATTTTTGCTGTGTTCCATGTATTCTGAATTATATCAGCTATCTGTAAAATTCTGTGTGCATAAAATACAGTACATTACTCATACAAATAATCATATTTCTCCCTAGGGATAGGTTAGTTAGAATTATCTTAGTTTAGCATAGCTGTTATTTGATTTCTGTGATTTAGGAACAAAGGGGATAAGACGGGAGGTAAGAACCTACGCATCACATTGTGAAACCTTTTCTTCCCAATCATATGCATTTAATCTAGGCACTTGCATATCATTTTATAAAACATAAAAACTCACATAAACGGTGCACCAGGCCACAACCGGTAAAACAGATTTAAACCATTACTTAACTCTACAATAGCCGGACCATTAATCGGACGGATTCCCCATACCAAACAATAAATGAGCTAATTGGGAGCGGTTATTGGGGAGAATCCCTACTGTTGGTACCTGGTATTTTCCAGGAATCAACAGGTTTTGCGCTAGAAGGAGGGCCTCCAATGCATGGCTGGCTAAGGAAATCCGTTTTCTTGAGAACATTCTATCGGTGGCAGTTTTGAAACTAATTTTCCCAAGAGTCCTAGTCCTCAAGGAAAAGTTAATCCTGAGTCAAACATTCCAAAATAACTTTATCCTATATATAACGAAGTAGTTGATGATTTAAGAAGAATCACAAGGTCATATGAAAAAAATCTTGGAGGATTGCCGAATATCCCTAATCTACCTAGAAGACAAACTCGTAGAAAATAACGCCCTTACACAGAAGATTTGGTGCTAGTGGGAGATTTTGATTAGTTGGTAGATTTAACCTAGCAAGAAATTGTTCAACCTCTCAATTAGTTGGGACCGCATTCCCCTAATTGTTCACCCTTTTGAACCCCTGTTCAGTCTCCATCTTAGTCTCCACCCTGAATCATGGCCAGAAATGTACCTCCTAATGTTAATCATCCTCCTCTTGTACCATCTTGGAGGGCTAGAACACCACTGAACTTAGATCCTCCAGTACATGCTTTTCCACAGAATGATGAAAAGTATTTGCCTAGATTTGAACCGGGGGAAGGCATATTTGTAGATGACCATCTACAGAGTTTTTTCCTGGCTTTGGAAGCATTAGAAGTTGAACATGAGAATGTGGTTTGTAGGATTTTTCTTGATACTCTCAAAGGTAAAGTAGCATCATGGTATTTTGTCTTACAGGCCAATTCAATCACAGACTGGGCCACTTTTGAAAGAATGTTTAAAAACAAGTTTTGCAACCAAAGAACTATTGTTGCTTTGATGAAAGAACTGTTGGCTCTAAAAAAGGAAAAGAAAGAAAAAGTGTAGGCCTTTACTCATAGGTTTTCTGCTCACTTAAACAATTTCAATGCAGCCATAAAACCCGTTGAAGAGACTTTAATAGAATATTACACATCGACATAATGCTCCAACTGTCAGTAAGCCTATAAAGGATACTGAAATAAAAGTAGAAGGTGTAAAGAAAAACTCAACATACTGTGAGATGTTGTACGATATAATAGAAGACATCAAGAAGAACAAGGCTAATATTTATTTGTTTGATATGTGTTGGCTTCTATAACCTTCCTGTTGTGACCCATGGTTCAACAACACCACAATACCAACAATAAACCACAAGACATCGGCCCGATAGAGTAACTCTGTCGGTAACATCTGTGAGGCAGGCACAATCTCACCCAAGATATCTAATGGGTAACTGCCAGAACCATGTTTCCGTAGATGGTGAGGGATTATAGTCCCTTGGCGTGTGACCAAGGCACTTGATGATGGCATCTTGGATGGCTGGACAGTTCCTGCATGGCTGAAAACAACTGTATGTCAATGCATGTGACATGATCTTGTCCTTAACCTTAACAATTGGCACAACTTGTTCGACGCAGCTGATTCCTTAAACTAGAAGGCTATTGCGACTTATGTTTTAACTTAGGAAATCAACCACAAACTTGATTACGCATCCCAACAATTCCTTAACAATTATTCATTCACTAATTAACAATATGGTGCTTATCCTTTCAATAGTATCTCATGAACACACAGTAAGAAAATAACAAACATTTAGATCAGCATATACAACATCAATAAACCATTTAAACACAAGGAATAAAGTGGAAACCCATATGGGAAAAACCACCAAGGTGCTCTTCATCTGGCATGAGAAATGGATATAGCACCTTGCAGTCTGTGACTTGTAGACTAATCTTATGATATGTCTTTTATGACTCAAACTTCTTTCTCTCATGCTCTCTGGTTTATTCTTCTATCTACTCCTACTGATCCGCACACAGCCTGGATCAACTCTTCTATATACTTTGTGTGCACTCAGCTGCAGATTCCTTCTATTCCTAATGGTTTGCGCACACAACTACAAGATCCTTGGCTCAATAGCCTCCTCCTACTACTAGAATCCTCCCTGAGTCTTCCCTTCCGCTAACTCTAACTCAAACACAGAAAAAATGGCATCCTTGGCTCTAGAAAACTAGTGAATAACCAATAGTGACCTAAGACAACAACAAAAAATGGCCAATAACAACATTGACAAAACCCAACCCTTATACAGAACAGGTTCTTCTTATTTATAACTTCTATCAGACCATGCAGGGTCGACTACATAATGCTCATCAGTTACAGGTCGTGATCAGCTATCATAACAGGCTGTAATGGACTAACACAAGGCACTATCGATCTAACTTACAAAATATTCCTTCATACGTGCGTTGTCGCAGGCTTATGCCATATTTAATGGCCATGATCTTCACTTATCGCTTTCCAGCCAATATCACCTGTACGCGTGTACGCTTTCCTTTCCTTTGTCACACACATCTTTATTCCGCCTGTGATGGTCCCTTTTCTTCCTTCCGAACCTCTTTTCCTTCCTATTGTGCGCGTGACGTACCTTATTTTTATTGCACATAAAATTCTTCCTTGTCTCCTTTCCTATCCCAACAGGACCCCAAGACTCACAATTCGGCTCATCCCGAGCCACTGAGCAAAAATGGGCTTATTCCCCAAAATCTTGTGTCACAAAACTTAGTGTATGACTATGGCATGACTAGCTACGCCAGGGGACCAACCTTTCCCTACAATTCCTTCACCATCCATTGCACTCCCGCAACTTCATATGATACTTCTTCTTCTTGCATGGCCAAGTGTTCTACTCAGTCAAAACTAATATGTTCCGACAGACCTGGGTCTACTGACTGTGCAATTGTCTCAAGATTTTGCTTCAGTGGTTGAATATCGGTGGTTATGCGCGTTGATTCTAATTGGTGCACTTCAATTTATGCTTCTGTATCCCGCTCTCTATCTTGAAGATCTTGGACCTCCTGCTGTAGTTGTTTGATTTCAATCATCTTGGCCACTTTCTCTTGGAAGACCAGCTTCTTCATGTCTACTTTCTCCGGGGTGAATTTCTCTTCAGATGCATGTCTACTCTCCCTTATGATTTCAATAGTCGCATCCTCCATAAGTGCTTCCCATACCATGGAAACATCTTCTAGTTCCTTAGCGCATGATGTTTCTCCTTGTTTTATTTTTCCAGTAGCCTCAGACGCTGCTTTCCTTCGTTCTTCGAGCTCCTCTGGAGGTGTGCTCGACACCTGTCTAGCTTGCAGCTCTCCTACCTACTTCTGAATATCTTGCATGATATTCGCTATCCTGTTTACCTTGGCCGTGGAGTTCTCATATTCTTGTCCTGCCTCAGGGGGGGATTCTCTAATGGCAGTCTTGATGGTATCTACTAGTTTGAGGAGTTTCTGCTCGCACACCAATATTTCATGTTCCCTCTCAGCAAGAAAGTTGATGCACCCCTGAATTTCTTGTTCTTTTTCCTTCATCGGGGCCTTGCACACCTTTTCCTTCTTTTGTTGTTTTCTTTCCTGACAGGAAACAAAATTATCTCTTAGCCGCATTTTCGTC
The DNA here is from genome assembly GCA_001517045.1 of Pseudotsuga menziesii. Taxonomy (NCBI): domain Eukaryota; kingdom Viridiplantae; phylum Streptophyta; class Pinopsida; order Pinales; family Pinaceae; genus Pseudotsuga; species Pseudotsuga menziesii. The sequence continues at coordinate 389,226 of LPNX010250935.1, forward strand.
ACGGCTACCTACTATACTTCATAGAATTCGCTTAGGGGCAGCTTGGAGAAGTTTAACCAGAGTGTGGAAAATGTGTTCACAACATTATCAAAAGCACTCTAGCTTGTTTCAGTCTCTATTCCACTGGTATGGATTGTTATTTTGATGGGCGGCACTAGCTGTGGTGTGACTACTTGGACATTAGGGTCAACGCCATACGTCTCATCCTCAACAGTGGATTTAAACTCGTTGATTTCTTCAATCAACTTATTCAGATGGCCCCCCACTTGCTCAATTATGTTTCATTGTTGCATCTTCAGGATGGCAAGGCTATCTTGTGTGACTTTAGCAACAACTACTGTGAGCTCCCCCACATTGTCTTCTGTCAGGGTGTTTGTGTTCAGTGCCTTGTCCTCTTTTTGGTTTTTGTGATGTGGATAGCCTTCTTGTTTCCTATTTTGTGTCTATACAGGCTCTGGGATTGGTGTGTGCTCCAAATCACTTTGATCCTAGCTACACCTACTGTCTTCATCCTGTTCTTCCTCATCCTACGACTATTTATCCTATCTATCGCCTCCTTCATTTCCTTCACCATGAACTTGGTGAAGTGGTGGGTCCTCTTCATCCTGTCCTTCGAGCAACGAATCTTCCAATGGGCTATGCCATTACTTTAGCCATAGGTTGATGATTGCATCCACATCCTCCTTCGTTACCATGAATCCCACGTGATGCACTTGTTTGGATGAGTCCTTTTTTAGCTTTAAGATGATATTATGTGATTCAGCCTTAAAGTTAATAAATGATGCGTACTTGTGTATTGTCGTAGTGGAGATTCAGTGGGATCAACGGACAACATTGTGCAATGCTTCTGTGTGCAAGAAGAACTCAATGTTGTTGTCCTTCTACCAGATCTTGTCTTTTTTGTTCTCCCACAAGTTTTGGTACTTTGTGCCAAGGAAGGGTAGTGGGACATCCATCTATACATAGTCGGGAAGGTTGGTCCACAAAGTGAATGAGATTAAGATGAGAAACCAAGAATAGTGGAATTTGTAGGTGGGATCATGTTGGGCCTACGTTGCATCATCTATGAGTGTTTTCAGGAGGTACCATGACCAATTGAACCCTCCACCCAATGTGCATCACTCTAAGAGTTCCACCGTTGTCGTCGAACACTGATTGGGCCTCATCTTTTGTAGTGGCTTACAAGATAAGATCCTCGCAGCAAACCGGACACTTTCATTGTCAATTGGGCCGATTAGGAAGCCCCTCCTTGTGCGACACAAGTTATACTTCTGCTGTATCCAGTTGGCGTCTTTCCTGGCCAAGTATGGCGCAGGGTCATCTCCTTCATTTGAGAGGCCTGTTATCGTCAAAATAAGCTCAGTGTCAATTGGGTATTGTCAATCGAGCCACAGGGATCCTCTGTGAAATCATACTAGCAACTGCTTCACGTAAGCATTGAATTGTAGAATGTGGCCGAAATGGGGCATAAACAATAGGTTCATCAAACTTATGCATCCAACCCTCTTGAACCACTGGATTGGCCTAAGAAATTTTGCTCCACTTGGGTCAAGCTGGTATGAGGTCATGCGGTCCTCTATCTTCAATTCGTCTTGCAGTAAAGTGTCAAAGTCCTCGAACTTAAACTTAGCCAGCTTGGGCATGATGTCCATCAGTAGGGGGACATTATTAGGGATCCGTTTCGTTACCAGATTTATAGCCGCCCTCCCTGGGAGGTCCACCCTCAGTGCATCGGCTCTCCTTGGCCAAACATAGTGCAGGAAATTTTGATCATTTTCCTCTACATCTGGCCCTATTCATGGTGGTGAGTATTCTTCCATGTATTCATCCTCCTCTTTGTCCTGTTGATCCTCTTCTACGGGATATTTACCATGAGCATCGACAGGAGCGATCGTTTTCTTGTGTTTCCTCATCTATGGGAGTCTGGATGGTCCTCCAACTACTTGCTTGACTTCCTATCTCAGCTCCATGATAGGTGGTGCAGCTGCGGGAACAACCGGTGGTATCTAAGCTAGGGTAGGCATAGCACGTGATCTTGGTGTTGGAATTGTAGAAAGACCGACCACATTGGCAGGTTTCTTCCGTGTTCTCTCCATTGCATTAGTCTCTACCTATTGCTGTGAGTGCTATATCTCAGGTGACAGACTCTTTTCTTCGATTGGGAAACCTGAGATAACAATTGCATCTGATGGCTCACTATCGCTAGGGATCTCAATGACCATGGGCATCGGCTTACTTCAACAGAGATGACAGTTTCGGCTCTGTAATCACTTGACTCTGGTTCTCTCTATCTCACTCTATGGTCGTAAAAGAATGCTTTCCCGTGAAGCCTTGCACTTATACCTGCCACCACGTCGTGTAGTCATCATGCAATGGTTGGTTAATGTCTAATCCGTCACATGGTCTTCTTGGCTACCACATCCATTCATTAAGTCATTAACTTGAGTGTTGCACTATTCCTGTCAGAATAGTTATGGAAGATTCGTCGGATATGACCTTACAGCACGCTGTCATTCTCCTCATATCTCATCGAAATAATGACACTTAGATGTCATAGTTGTCGCAATATTCGCCAGATATTTGCACTTTAATGTCGGCCAGCCTGTCATTTCCACTTTTTGCAGCAATTTCCTCCTTTTTGGTGCACTTTTTGGTTTTCCATGCACTTTTCTGCCCTTCTCCTACGCTTTGCACTTGTCCTATTGCGGTTGTGTGACCAAGCAATTTTTATGTCTTTATGTCCTTCTTCTCTCTATTTTATTTCGTCGTGCAGCACGATTCTAACCCAGGATGTTATGACTGTCGTAGTATGGTTTCAGTCGACTATCATTCACCATACCTGTTAACCCAAAAAATCCCTCACTCAGCTCTACATGGCCTACACCACCTAAGTACACCCATTCACGTCCCTCCATTAGACCCCCACACCCTAAAAAAGGCTTAAGGATGAAGAAAAGGGCTAAAAACCCCAAAAAGGAGCCTAAATAACTCTCTTAGGGGCTAAAGCCTCCAAAAGGGGCTAAAACCCCTCAAACGAGCCTAAAACCGTAAAAGGAGCTAAATTTAGGGAAAAAGGGGTGAAAATCCTAAAAAACGGGCTAAATCCCGGACCAAGGGCTTAAAACCCTGAAACCCCCAAAAAAGCTATAAAAGGAGGGTGGGAGGTCACTCTCAAAACACTCCTCTCTTGCATACTGTTATGCTGCCCGTGGATGCCTTGAGACCTCTTTGCCTCTCAAGCCACCCACATCCCCCTCTCTTCCACTCACATTCCCCCATTGAGCCATAGCTCCTCCTCCATTGCTGAGTGAGATAGAGAGGTACTTCCTTCCAGCCAGGGCATGGTGGCCCATTTCACCAAAGGAGAGGTATAACATTCTTTGCTTATTTGTTTTTTTTAGTAGTTTAGTTATTTTCTAACCCATGTCTCTTTACAGTTTTGATTTCTAACATGTTTTTGCAGGTTTTTAGTTTCTAATAGTTGTTTGCAGGTTGCTGGAGCTAACCCCAACAGTGTTTGCAGAGGGGTTTCCAGCCATTCCATATTTTTCTCTTCTTTCTGTTTCTTTTATTTATGTCCGTCCATTTTTACTACATTTTCCACATGCAAGAACCTACCCTTCTGTCCTATCGAAAGAAGGGAGCCATTCCTACCCCTGTAGCAAAGAGAAATCCCTGCTACAGAACTGGTGACCATACCAGGTCGATCCCACAAGATCCTTGGGTTAGTTTTCAAAGTTTTAGTTTCTTGTTCAGTTTTTTGCCCTAGGTTACTTTTTCTGTTAAATGTAGCTTAGATTGTTGGTTATTTACATTTTCAGTTATTGTTGAGCCTCCTCAAGGCCAATCCAAGCCTAGTTGGCCACAGTACCAGTTACTGTTGGCCATTCTGTAATTTGCAAATCACTCAACTATGCAAAAACGGCCGAACCAAATTTCTGAAAATTCGCTTGTGTTCAGCCTTGTTTTCTGCCCAAAAAATTGAGCCATTTGTGAATCTTCCCATGCTAAGGGGTAAAAGGTTCCATTTCCGAAGTGGGTTATCAACCGTTTTAGGTAATTCCTCACAGTTTGATCAGAATCCACTTCGCAAAAACAGGACCTTTACAGGTGCGCGACCCATTTTTGGGCTTCACTGTTTACTTTTATAAGGACTGTCAGTTCGGCTCAGCCACCTCTGTCCAGCATTATTGTTCAATTTTAGTTTCTGTTACAATTTACTGCAATTTCCTATACAAATAATGTGTAAATTACAAACAAATTTTAATGGCTTAATGAATGTAGCTTAACTAAAATCGACAATAAAATTAACAGTCTTGCTTACCCTTCCTCCTCTATCCAGTCATCACCCTCCGGGGTATTCTGGGATAGGATGAAGGGAAAGCTCATATAGTCCTACGCCCTTCATTGAATATTGTTCTAAACCATTAAAATCGGATGACCTGGAAGGTAGAGGGGGTAGAGAAGGAGGGCTTCTCACGGCACTAAGCGTCCTCCTTGTTGACCAACCTTGCATCCAAGAGGTGACCTGTGGATCTATGGATGGGATTAGTCCCATTGTGTTGAGAGCCTAGCACCTTCTCTTGGTTGAAGAGGAATATCAGTGTAAGGTAGTCATCTAGTTAGGACATCAACATTCACGGTTAAAAATGTATCTGTTTACAAATTTCTGATTATTCAATGCTTGTACAACAATGATATGAACTCTACCACAATATGATGAATTCATAAACCATTTGCAGCCACCTAATACCAGGAAGACAGAAAAACAAATACACCATACCAAGTAATCAACCCAACTCAGTTCATGACGCTGAGAGAGCCTTAAAATTTATCAATTTACACTAAGTTCAAACAAATACGTAGTCTTTGAGGACATAAGTCCTTGACTGCTTCGACCGTGGGAAATACTTGGGCTCAGTCCAGAAACTCATTGTGAGGAGTACCACGGGAACCCCAAAGTAGCTGGCTGCTAAGAGGAATTGCCAAGCGAAACAGGAAATGACCCCCACCGATTGAGTAGAAACGCCCGTGAGGAAAAATCCAAGCGCTGTCTTCTGGTAGTCTTGGTGGCCGAGTGACCACCTACAGCCAATAGGAAGCCATTGAAACTAGGGTCCAAAGATCATTCCCATCAGTTTGATAAAAATCTAACACAATTGATCCCCCACGCTCTTCCTCACCCCTAAGAGGCAAACCACCACCATTTGGGACATTAAACCGACATCGTCGAAACTATTCTCAACGATGTCCCACACCATCAGAAGGCCACACAGCCTCTGATTCAGATTTAGACCCATACCAGTTTGAACCAGAACTCCATACTGCACCATCAAGCCCCACGGCTAGTGCAAATCCGGATCCATTTTCCAGCATAACCATTGCAAGTGGACCCATTTCCACACCACAACCTATCACTAGCAACCCTGCAGGTGGCCCAAGCAGAGTCATGCAAATTTTCATCAGTCAGTTGCCACCACCCATAGTGACCAGCCAATCTATCCCACTTGCAACACACGGGGGCAGTGGCCCTTCCACACACACTGCCCCTCCTGCCACACAGGGGGGCAGTGGACCATCCACTTACATTGCCCCTACTTTCATACATGGGGGAAATGTCCCCTCCACCCACACTATCCCTCCCACCACAATTGGGGGCATTGCCCCATCTACAATGGCACAACCAATACCCCCAGTTATGCAGGTACATTATGCACCTGCAAACCCCACCACCATCCCTTCCCCATATCACATCAACCTGGGGTCCAATCTACCTTTCATGGCTCATCTTAACTTGCCTGATTTGGCTCAATTGACAAACGACCCCATTCGCCATCAAGCTTTTTGGCCTCCAATGCCAACTAAGCTGCCATTAGACATCCCCAAGTTTGAAGGCAAGGCAAGGGAATGTCCCCAAAACCATATTATGACATCCCATCTATGGTGCTCATCCAATAGCATTGTAGATGATTCCATCATGCTGAGGCTATTCCAATGCACCCTTACAGGTGCCGCGGCCAAATGGTACATTGAGCTACCGTAGGCCAAATATCTAGATTTCAAATCCTTAGCTTTCATGTTCCTACAGTATTTCCAATTCTCTGTCAAATATGATGAAGGGGTGGAGATCATGTTATCCTATCGCCAAAGCACTGCGACACATATAACCGACCACATCCATGAGTGGCGGCGACATCGTAGCTTATGTAAAATGCAAATTGAAAATAGGATCTTCTTGGATTGGTTCCTCAAGACCTTGCACCTGCCCATAGCAAAGGACGTCGCATCCGAACGTTCCCAATCCAAAGAGGAGGCCATACTGGAAGCCCAACAATTTGATCTTATCTACGCCTAGTCTGGATATCTGTACACCATCATTCCAGATGCCCCCCGTCCAAACACCTCCTACCAGGATGCATCGGGGGCATCTCATGCTGCAGACGACATCATAGGCTCGGTCTCCCAACAGCCAGAGCACCATCCGAAACCACCTATCGCTACACCACAACCAAGCAACACTGCTAGTGTTTCTTACCAAAACCAAACTTCGGACTACGCCAAAATGATGTCCCAGTCCGGAGAAACAACTTCCTATGCACAACCCACGCCACCAAAATAGGTTCAGGACATGGCATGGCCAACAAAGCAGTACGTAGGGAAAATGCCCACATTTGTGGCACTGTAGCCCACCCAAATTTATTATGCACCACTAGTGCAAGCAGTCCAAGCCCTCGCCCCTACTCCACCTGCTCCATTGGGACAAGTGTTTGCACAACAAAACTGTCCCAACCAGCCTGCCCCCAACAATCAACAAGGGCAAGCTCAAAATAATCGACCCTAGAACCAATCCAATAACCAATCACAGGGAGGCGGTCAACAACCAAACCCTCCCAATAATGCCATGGCAAACCAACCCGCCCAAAACCCCCCATGACAAAATGCACCAAGATGCAATGCCCCGTTGCACACAAACCAACCCTGCACACTCTGCGACGTCTATGGGCACTACACATTTGAGTGTCCCCTCATGGGTCATGCTAAGCAGGCCATTCAAAATGAGGCCCAACAGGCCGCCAATGCTACGAACCAAACCCAACCCAACCCGGCACCACAATGACCCCCCCCCATGGTGCTTCAAAAGCCACTACCAGTCCAAGGATTGGTGGCAACTGCTCCCCCTCCCCAGGCCAATCCCAATGCTCCAGGGGCACATCCCATGGCAGAAACAGGTGTTCACCACTTGCTAGCCATGACGACTGAAGAGGTCAACTTACAAACTAGACAGAATCAGTACGGCACCACCTCCAAACCCGCTGACACATCAGCGACATCTACGTCCAAGTTGGTCAACGCACCTCTTCAATTACCCCATTTCCCCCTCCCCCCCATACGCCAAGTGGCCAACAACGCCATAGCTAGAGCTACTGTCAGCTATAGCATTGTGGATGATTTGGCCCAAACACCAATGACCATGTTCGCTCTGGAGGTACTCAAAACGTGCCCAACGTAGTAGAAAGTGTTACTAGCTGCCCTTGGGGCTATAGACCCCTCTGAATCCAAGTTGATCACATTCGACACGGAGAATGGAGAACCACGCATGCCATCGACCATCGCCTTCCAAATCCTGGTATCTATCCGGAACTTGGTTGTGCACCGGTGCATAGTAGATGAGGGGGAATCTGCGTGCGTTATGTCTACCCTGGTTTGGAAAAAACTTGAATCCCCAATTCTACAACCGTCCTCCACAACTCTACAGGATTATGATGGCCATCCCACTAAATCCTAAGGAATCCTCCCCCATGTCTCCATCACATTAGTTGGGAAGACAGTGCTGATCAACATAGAGGTCATCAACACTCAACTGGACTATAACCTTCTCCTCGGAAGAAGTTATATGTATGCCATGAGAGCGGTAGCATCAACTGTCTTCTGTATCATGATGTTCCCCCATGAAGGGAATATTGTGACGGTTGATCAACTCACTTATCATGATCCGCAAGGGTTAACGGCACCCGCTAATGTTATCCCTACCATCACCACCATTGAGCCACAAGGGACAACCACACATGCCAATGTCATCACTGCAATCAACATCGTGGTTGACAACACACCAGCATTCCCATTGTTGAATATGGGCCCTGGGTTGTTTGTCGATCCCACCATGACGGCTCCTTTCCCCTTAGTGTCACCTCCATCGACACAAAATGAGACTGGAGAATTGTGCATGGTCTCATCCAGCACCGCTGCACCCAAACAACAGCCGCAGCCGTAGCCCCAACCACAACCACAACATCGTCTGTAGCCACAACACCAATAGCAGCCACAACATCACCCGCAGTAGCAGCATTTCATGCAGCCACAGCCACAACCACATTCCCACATGCAACCAGCAGGGAGTTATCTAGGCTCATCGCTAGTCCATACGATTCCCTTCCTCTTTCCCCCACCTAGGGTCATGAGTAAGCCGGTAATGGCCACCTTAAGCCTACCTAACTTCACATTGGGAATTTTGGTATGGTATCTCGATCCACCAGCTCAACCACCAATGCCCCAGGTTGTTTTAACCCTAGTGAAACCTATTGTGATGGAGTGTCACCCTCCACCTGGCCCGCAAAAGCCAACCGCTGCACCCACACCCGCACCGCCCCACCCAAAAAGGGCTAGGGGCAATAATGCGAAACCCACCGCAACAAGTCTCGCCTTGTTCTGTCTGCAAGCAATAGGGCCATCCAACTCAGAACTGCCCTGAAATCCCAATCATCTGCGCGCATTTGGAAACCATGGATACAACGAAAAACCTCCCTGTGGTTGAACTTCCAACCGCGCCAATAGTAAAAAACAAGTCATTGAGAACAAACCATGCTTGTGCCCTGTAGTTTGTATGGACACTATTCTCACCACTGCCAAGACTTGTCCAAGTTCTGAATGGCTTTAGCCAACCTTTGATAACATTCCCTTGAATCTGAGATCACTCTGATCGAAGAAGTTCATCCCCCACCTCCTTCTTCGGACACCATGTCCATTTACATGATGTCTAGTTCTACCAACCATATTGTCTCCACCATCATCGACGGCCCATCAGACCTTTCTCTTCCATTGTTTCCCCAGCCACCACCGCAACCTCAGTTGCAACCTCAACCTCAGTTACCAGGGAAACAGTGGGGTTCATTCCTGATCAACATGTTCCTTTTCCTTTTCCTTTTCCTTTTCCCTTTCCTTTTCCTACCATTCGAGATCGTCAGTGAGTATGTCTTGGCATCCTGCAATCTATAGGATTTCACACTGGGAGATCCTGTGTGGTACCTTGAACCACCTACCCTGCCTCTAAGGCCCCAGGATGTGTTAACTCATGTCCATCCAATTGAGATGATGTTGCACCTACCTCTAGGTCCATCAAAGACTCCTTCTGTCTCCAGGTCTGCCCCTCTTCCTCCAACAGAGACTGGGGGCAAGGCCACAAAAACCATAACCAATACCATTTACATGATCTCTAGCACTAGTTTCCCTTTCGTCTCGTTGGTTTTGGAAGATCCACTTGATCTATCACGACACCACTTACGCGATGACGGAGAGATCTGTAAGACCGCCTTCGGTTTTACCCCATTCCCTTTAAACCATAGTGTGGAATCGGTTCTTCCCATAAAAGACCAAATTTTGTCATCTTGCATTTCCAATGACCTTCATCTCGACAAGGGGGCATACCTCTTCGCTGACTCAGACGGTCGACTCTTGAAGAAGCCACGCAATGGGCTGCACCTCAAGAGAGTCTATGCCTGATATAACCACTATGAGTCCCTTATAGCATAGTTTTTTCCCTTTCTTGTTTTTCAATGTTTTTTAGCACAAGTCAGGGGCAGCACCATTAGCTGCTAATCCAAAGTCACCCGGAACCGGTTCGAGACAACTCTCACACCTCTGAGCTCAAATTTATATCTTCTTATGAGACCATCGTCTCATGTTTAACAAATAAATTTCGAGACCATTTCTTGGAAGCTACCTCGATTTACGAGCCATAGCATGGCGATGCAAGTGTCTGCAGACCTGTACTTGTATCACTCTTCCCTACTCCTACTCATGTGGTCTTTCAGGCCACCACCCGTTAAGGGTTACCATTTTGCTTTTTTGTTTTTTATTTTTAACACATAGTTGTCTTCTTTACCCACCGCACCTTACGCGGACCTTTGGACCATTGTCCACAAAACAATTTATTTTTCTTGTACATATTTGGCATATAACTGCCCCTAGACTTGCACTCGCATCACATGTATTTAAGTCCATTCACCGTAACTCACACACACGCTCTCCTCACCTCTATCCGAGAGCCACTTCGGTTTGCGTGCCTCTACTGCACCAACTCGCGAGCCTCTGCCACGATCTATCCCGCGCATGTATTGGTATGTTTGAGATCCTTCTACTCCGTCCATACTGCGCAGATGAAATTTGGACCTCTGTCCACCGTATCGACATGGGGCACCACCTGTGCCGCCGCAATTAGTTGACCACATTGGAGTTTCATTTAAGCTCTTTTCTGACTCCTTAAAACAATGAAAAGATAGCCGATCGCAGCTGCTTCCTTTCCTTCTCGCTAAAGTATAAGAAAGGGCATTGACATCATCTCATTTACCTCCTTTTGTGGACCATGTAGACCATCAATTGAAAAGGACCTCCTTTCCACACTCAAGCCAAGACCGTTCCCCTCTACATACTTTTATGCTTTCTCGGGCAGAGGAGCCGCACTTTACGAAAAATCTCACCACGGGCTGTCGTTAAGCTCTTTTCCAGCCTTCTCATCAAGAAAAGATTACCGAGAAAACTTGGTTTCATTCATCCTTGTAAAAGTATCTAAATGATCGTCCAGTTAGTATAAGTTTAACCTTTTCCAACCTGATTGGACTACCAATGGTAAAGAAGTCTCTCATCCCCTACAGGATGGGTGAGCTCTCCTATGTATACTTTTATCCTTTTTCGGGCACAGGAGACTACCAATGAAAAAGAGCCCCCACTGGAGTCTTCTTCATGCTTTCAGACTCTCTAAAATTGAAAGCACCATCGAGCATTTACTTTATCGGGCTCGCCAAAAATCCACGAGATTGTACCACAACGGTGTCCCTAGACACCACCCCACAAAAAACAATTTGGCAGCATTCCCACTTTGGGTCGCCTTTGTTCAGCGTACTCTACAATGTGTCTTCCTTGGATCCCATCAATATCAGAAGTGTCCACCTCCTCCAAGTATTTCCCATCTGCAACAACATTCCCAGTATTACAGCTATGATCCCATTCCCATGAGTCAAATTTCATTTGCTACCTGGTCCACGCTACCGTCATACTCTAAACAAAGGAAGTTTGAGTCTACCATACTCCCCCTGCCTCTGTTCAATTCTTTCCCTCCCTCTCCCCCCCCCCCATTTAGTGGGTCAGTCCGCAGATTGTTTCACACCTTTCGGTTATCTCCCTCACACTCCTGGTCAAGGAAACATCATTTCCTTGACTAGGGGCAGGTCTCCCTCTATCGATGACAACACATATATTCTAGAGGATAGACCCAGAGGTCCCTATATCTTGGTTTCATTAACCTCACTGATGAGTTCCTTGGACCACTTTAGAGGAGTCCTTAGTGCCTCTTAGGATGGTTGTTTCTCACGTCCTTGAATCCAACTACATCATCGCACCATTGAGATTCGTATAGTGTTTGGTCTGCACAGTACTTGGTCGAAGAACCCGGATGTCACCTGACTCTAGCACATTGATGAGTCTATTTGAGGGACCTAAACAGGTTATGTCCCTTGTGATTTTTTGGGTTGCATTGGAGACAGTGTTCAGAAGCCCCAACAGTGCTTCTAGATAAATTTATGATTGATGCAACATAATTGTGCCACAGAGACTCTGACTCTCAATCAGCGAGTCCATACAGCTATGTACCGTCCCAGATCCAGCAGGCCATCAGTCATGAAGATATAGCATTCCATGAGAATTCCACGGGTCCAATGTATCAGATTCGTATTGTATTCAGCCTCACATTGAGGCAACCATTATTGTACCATTAGTTGTATATGATTGGCTCTTGTATTTTAGAGCATAGGTCAAATTATTATTTTGACATTGTCATGAGCATGGGGATGCCCACCTCGTCCATATACATGTCACACATTATTTGTATCTCACCCATTGATGGGAACCATATTAATACAAAAACCAAAATCCACCATGCCCCATCCCCAGAAGCACCACCCCTACGCAGCAAATCCTATGATGTCCATCGGCCATACGATGAGCTCCTGCCCTCACACATCAAGGGGAAATCTATTAACCCAAAAAATACCTCACTCAGCTCTACATAGCCTACACCACCTAAGGAAACCCATTCACAACCCTCCATTAGACCCCCACACCCTCAAAAAGGTTTAAGGATGAAGAAAAGGGCTTAAAAACCCCAAAAACGAGCCTAAATAACTCTCCTAGGGGCTAAAGCCTCCAAAAAGGGGCTAAAACCCCTCAAAGGAGCCCAAAACCCTAAAAGGAGATAAAGTTAGGGTGGAAGGGGCTAAAATCCCAAAAAATGGGCTAAAGCCCAAACCAAGGGCTTAAAACCCTAAAACCCCCCAAAAAAGCTATAAAAGGAGGGTGGGGGGTCACTCTCAAAACACTCCTCTCTTGCATACTATTATGTTGCTCGTGGATTCCTTGAGACCTCTTTGCCTCTCAAGCCACCCACATCCCCCTCTCTTCCACTCACACTCCCCCATTGAGCCACAGCTCCTCCTCCATTGCTGAGTGAGATAGAGAGGTGCTTCCTTCTAGCCAGGGCATGGTGACCCATTTCACCAAAGGAGAGGTATAACATTATTTGCTTATGTGTTTTGTTTAGTAGTTTAGTTATTTTCTGACCCATGTCTCTTTGCAGGTTTAATTTCTAACATGTTTTTGCAGGTTTTTAGTTTCTAATAGTTGTTTGCAGGTTACTGGAGCTAACCCTAACAGTGTTTGCAGAGGGGTTTCTAGCCATTCCATATTTTTCTCTTCTTTTTTTTTCTTTTATTTTTTTCCATCCATTTTTAGTGCATTTTGCACATGCAGGAACCTACGCTTTTGTCCTATAGACAGAAGGGAGCCATTCCTGCCCCTGTAGCAAGGAGAAATCCCTGCTACAATACCTATGACAAAGGTACCGTCTAGCTTCTATAGTTTTATTACACCCACATCAGTGATGTGTGCGACCACATATGGTCCAAGCTAATGTGTCCTTAACTTGTCGAGGTGTTTGAAAAATTTATTGTCATACAGCAACACAAGTCCTCCAACTTTGAATGGTTTAACCCTGATATGGCGATCATGCCATGATTTTGGTCGCTATTTTTCAACTGTCTAATGGAATCTTGCGAAGAAGTGTTATTCTTCCATTTGCACAAGTCGTGTCACCCTCTGCTCAATGACATCTCCGGCATCGACTCTCAAACATGGTACAATGTACTCCATTAGTATAACAACTTCTTGTCCATATACTAGTCTGAATGGGGTGTTCCCTGTTTGTCGCTTGCAGGTTGTACGGTATGCCCAAAGCACAGCTGATACTTTCTGATCCCAGTCATCTCGGCACACATTGCATACTTTGGTTAATGCATTCTCCAAAATCTCGTTGAAAGCTTCGACCATTCCATTCACCTGAGGATGGTAGGGATTCATATTTTTATGTTGGATATGAAATTTTGTAGTCAGCTCAGCAATCACTTTGTTAACAAAATGTGTACCTTGGTCACTTGGTAGTATTTTTGGACAACCGAATCGAGTGACGATGTTTTCGAACAAAAACTTTGCCACAGTCGCAGTGGTACAATATTTAACAGGCGCAAATTCATCCCATCTAGTAAAATAGTCTATCGCAGTGATTATTTTGCGCACACCAGTTCTCTTCCCTAGTGGGATGATTGGTCCAACAAAATCAACTTCCCACTTGTCGAATGCTTGAAGAGTTATCTGTGGCGCAAGTGGCATCTCGTCATGGTGCGATGGTTTTCTTGTCCTTTGACAAATATCACAATGTTTGTAGAAGCTCTTAGTATCCATGTGTATGGTTGGCCACCATAATCCTTCCTGTAATATCTTGTGCACCGTCACTTTCCCTACATAGTGTCCTCCTATGACACTAGCATGTGCTTCACTTATAACCCAAGGTCATTCATAGTCAAAGACACAACGATGCAGTACCTCATTTGCGCCCATCTTATATAGGTTTCCAGCAATCAATCTATAATCAACATCTTTGATGACTAAGTGTTTCCTCTGATTAGTCGACATTCCTTCAAGTGCATATCCTGTACTTAAAAAGTGAATGATGGCATTAAACTCATGGTTCTGGTCGTTCATCATGTGGATCGCAAATAGTTGCGCATCGGGAAAATTATCTTCCAAGCTGGTTGGCTCTTCACCACTCTCTATCCTTGATAGGTGGTCTGGTCCAACATTCAGTCGACCAGGTTTAACAATGACCTCAAAATAGAACTCTTGGAATAGGAGAAGCCATCTACAGATCTTCCCCCCCAAAACTAGCTTGTTGACTAGGTATTTCAGCACTGAATGGTCAGTGTACATATGAAAATGTCCACCCAACAAATAGTGTCAGAATTTCTGAAGTGCATAGACCATAGCAAGGATTTCTCTTTCTGTCATCGTGTAGTTCTTTTCTGCAGTTGATAGTTTCTTGCTTGCGAAAGAAATAGGGTGGTTAAGCGAACCCTCTCCTAGTTGTGTTAGAAATATGTCGAGCATGACAAAGGACGCATCGACATGCACATGGAACTCCTTCTAGTCCGGGAATATAAGTATTGGCGTAGTGGCCATTGCAGTCTTCAATTTATCCAAGCTTTCCTGTCATTTTGTCGTCTACTGGAAATTTGTGTCTTTCTTCAATAGTTTCTCCATAAGTGCATTGATCATTACATATCCTCTTATGAACTTTCAGTAGTAGCCTGTGTGTCCTAACACTAATCTAAGTTGCATGACTAATGTAGGCAGTGGTAAGTCCAAGATAATCACAATCTTTGTTGGGTCGATCATGATACCATCGCGACATACAATGTGACCCAACATCACACCAAATGGCATGCAAAAAATACATTTTTTCGAATTAAGCATAATCTGATACTGGCGACAACGGTCTAGAATCATGCGTAGACTCTCAATATGGTATATTACTAGGCCAAACACAGTCCAATCATCAAAGTATACGTCAAGAAATTTATGAATAAAATATTTAAAAGCAGAGACTACTATTCTAGTAAAAATAGCAGGTGCATTCTTGAGTCCAAAGGGCATTACTGTATACTGGTAGCATCCCCATTCAATAACGAAGGCTGTTTTGTGCCAATCCTCCTTCACAATTTTGACTTGATGATAGCCTGAAAAATCCATTAGTAAATGAATACATATCTTTCCCTCCAACACTTTCAAGCACTTCTTCTGTAAAAGGTGTTGGGAATGGATCATGCAAGCATGTGTCGTTCAACTTCCTTAAGTCGACACAAATCCTAACTTCACCTGTTGTCTTCTTATCCTAGATCACTATAGGGATGATCCACTCTGACTCCTCTATAGGTTCAATAATTTCAGTGTCGAGCATACAATCGAGCTCTACTTTTACCCTTTCTTTAAACTTGGAATTCATCCTATATGGTCGTTTCTTACTGGGTTTAGCATCTGGTCGCATGGGTATTTTCATCTCCCCTAAGTCTCCCACTATTCCCTTAATTTTTGAGAAGTTAGTAGGGAATAGGTATTGATATTCATGCAGTAAATCCATGATTTCACAACTATCTCTTCATCCCAATAATCTCCTATATTGGCGAACTTTGGGTTCTCTGGTGACCCAATGTTTACTTTCTTAATTTTTAACGGCTTGAGGAACTAGTCGCTTGAAATTCCATTTCCTTCGACTTCTTGCATACCCTCTGATTCTGATATGTTTATGTTAGTCGGATCATCATCTGGATCTCCATCTAGATTATAGAAATCCATCCATTGCTGAATGGTCACACTACACTGGTGAGAGTTATCCTTGTCGACAGGGATCTCATATAATATTTTCTCCTTTATCGCCTAAAGCACAACATCAACTGTAGGGTTCTCATCAACAAATTCAAATGTATGCGTAAACTCCTTAGAAATCCATTCCCATTCTTGGGTTCCTTGTCACAATTTCATAGATGTATACCAGGTTCTAGGTGTCATTTCTAATGTATGTACGAAATGATGGACCCACTCCTACCTCAGGTATTCTGCAAATACGATGCGACATTGATTAAGATGCTCCACGGGATTTTCTAACCATGAATACTTATGATTTACCGGGGTGACCTCTTCTCTGAATCTGACTTCCATCAATCTTAAGCACTGTGGCCAATTTGTTATAGACTTCTTATGCACACCCCACCATCTAGCGGGCATAAATTTTAGGACATGATCCAGTGTGGACAAGTGCTGCAACTCCACTAAAACTCCTTCAAACTCAGTTAAGAAGGTTACGAGGTTAGGTAAACCCTCATAGGTGGGTAGCTCGCGTAGCTCATTCTCCACTCATTGCACATAACTGGTAACTCTTGTGCACCTATTGATATATACTTCATGTATCCTATTTCTCCAATTCTCCAAAGCTTCCCCTAAGTCATATGTGCAGGAAATAGCACTCTTCCAGCTCAGGTTTCCATCCGCTGTCAGATTGATGTAGTCTTCTTGTAATGAAATAACATTGTAGATTTGGTCGAGGTAGTTAATCTCTCGATCATTATATACAGGCTCGACATATCTATGTCCCTCTAATAGATCAATTAGAGACACCACTCTTATATCATTATGCTCAAATGAGAGGATCCTTTTCTTGAGGTTTATAATGGTTTGGTTGTCTATAGCCCAATCAATCCCCAGTAATGCAGGATATGGGTTTGTGTCATCAACAATATTAATGATTTCAAATTTTGCAAATGTGCGCCACCCTTCAATTTCAACAAGAACTTGACTCAGCCAGCCAATGTGTAGGACCTTCTCTTGATTTGTAAGTCGCAGCTGGACAGGGGACCAGTCCAAGTGTGGCTTTCCCATACTTTCCCAGGTTTGTTGTGTCAAAATATTGACATTAGACCCCATGTCTAAAATGATGTTATCCATGTCGAAGTCGTCTATCTACACAGTCATTCTTATTTTACGACCAGTTTTAAACTTCTTTCTTGCTTGGTTAACTTTCTTTTCAGGTCATAGATCTATGGGTATCTCTTCTATCATTTCCTGTAGTTCTACGATAGCATCTTTATCTTGTATTAGCATTAGAAAACTTGAAAAGAAGGATTTGAGCTTACTAACCTTTTATGGGACATTCTTCTAAAATATGTGCTAAAATTGTTCAGGCATCTCCTTTACTTCTTCTCAGATTGATGGTTCTTCTACATCCACAAACTCTGGTTGCACCTCCAAGAATGTTTCCTTCTGTTTCTGGACGTCGAATGATACCTTTTTCTGCATTGCAGGTCATACCTGTGGTTGCAGTTTTTCTTATGATTTATCCTGATCAAATCTGGTTGCATCCCCTCCTCGTGTTACGACAACGACATTCGGATCTCATAGTTCATCCGCAATCATCTGAACATTCATGTTGGTATTTGGGTTTGCATTCTATGTAGGATTAGGTCCTGTGATAGTCCTTGCTTGCCATTTTGTGATCAACTGAGGAAATTGCTCCACATTATGGTCCTGTCCCTTACAATATGAATATGTCTTTGCAGGTTCTAAGCAATCTCTGGTGTAGTGCCCCGGTTGTCCACAGTTATAGCACGTAACTTGACCTCTTCCTCTAGCAAATCCTTCTCCTCCACCTCTTCCTCTGAAATTTCCACCACCCCTTCGTTGCAGGTGTGATTGCTATGGTGGGTACTGGTTCTGTTGGTAGTGATTTTTTTGCGCGTATGGCTACTGAGGCGCATACCGAGGTTGATACTGATTTTGGTACTGATTGGGTGGGAACTGCATAGGCTAATACGATGATTGTGCCAGTTCATCCTGAGTGAGTCCCTCATTTTTCATTAAGTAGGTGTCAACAATATTTTCTTTCAAGAGGCGGTATGCTCTGCAATCTTTTTATTCATTTCCTACTGACTTACAAAATTTACAAAAGAGGTTTGTCGGGGTACTTACAAACTTTTTCAAATATATATAATCCTCGTTGTGATTCCCTCTATATTGGCATATGAAACACCATGGTATCCCATGGCCATTTAATGGATTTGGTGCACCTGATGTTATATAGTTCATGAAGGTCGGATAGTTATCCTTAGTGTTCCCATTGTTCTGCATTTCATGCACCATAAGTATTCCTGTGCTTCTTTACCCTTCTTAATGTCCTACAGTTGTATCATCAGATTAGCCAACTGTGATTGAATTTGCACCATTCCTGCGACGTCACCACCAATGGACGAGGCCTCTAGCTTCATTGTTAACTCCAATGCTTCTGTCTATGACTCAATATTTTGTTGCATTAATAGTCCTCGGATGTGGGGTAATAGTGCAACAATAAACCATTCTTTGTGCTGCACATCCGACATCTAGAAACTTACCTTGGCCATCAAAGTTTTAAAGTATTGGTCAAAGTCCCTAACTGACTCTGTCAGTGCTTTCTTTATCTCTTTGATCTCAGTAATGCACTATGATTCAGACTTAGGTTTTCTAAACTTAGAGATCATTGCAGCTTGGATCTCGTCGAGTGTCTTATGTGGCTCTCCGGTCACTGCGGCATAGAAATTCATACTCCAATCCAGTGCATGACCTCTTAGAGTCATGATCATCTGTACCTTCCTTATGTTTGCATTATGAACTAAGCGAACCCTCCAAATAGCTTCACAGAGGAACCAGTGCTACTTTGGGTCTTCTGTTCCATTCCCATTGAATGTAGGTAACCGAATATCCATCCCAGCCATTGAGGTGGTGTCTGGGTTCTCTGGTAAAGGATCCAATGGAGGTGAACCCTCTTTCCTTATACTCGTAGTACTAGAACTATCGGTATTATCAGTCCTTTTCAGGGATGAGAATCTTGATCTTGTCTCTGGTGATAATCCTAGTGTAATGTAGTTGCGTCCTGATATTGGTGTCTCTACAAATTCTTCTGATTCCTCTGCTCCTTCTGATATCGGGATATAGTCCTCCTCTTCACCCCAATACCCTTCATCTTTGTGCGACTGAAGTTCGTGTTCACTCTCCTCGAATAGACTAGCTTTTCGTCGCCCTCTTTTGGTCTTTCTTCTTTTCCCTGATCTGAATCTTCTTCCACTCCTTAGGAATCCAGCTTCTAGTTCAGGTTCTGTATTTCCATCCAACATCTCAACTCATCCTCTCCCATTTTCTTAAGAGGTCATATATGACATAGCCTCCTTCACAGTTATGCGACTCAACTACTTAACAACAAGACACCCTTCTCATAAATGAGCATCTTAATCCATGTACTGATAGATAGCAGATATCTTCTTCAGGGTCTTTGGAAACAAAAAATAGCCTCACTATATGAGGTTATAGTATCTACTGCAAACTCAATGATATATTGCTGCAAGATACTATCAACCCAAAATTCAACATCTCTAGAGATGACATTACTTACAATGGTTACCTCGTGAACCAACCAATCATTCCATTCGACGACTTCTCTCCTTTGGAAATTTATCTGTCTAGTCGCCAATCTTGACAACCACTCGTGTAGTGTAATAGGGAATTCTCCAAAGAATACCTCATGGATATCATAGTATATATACTCCTCTACCCAGTTTTATATGCTCAACTATGATCCTATGCTCTCCTCTTGCACAAATGCTAGCGTTTTGGAGTCCAGCCAATCTTCTATCTCTTTCTTCATCAAGTGCCACAACATTTACCTCGACTCAAATGATTAAGGGTCCCAGCAACGAAACCATTTGTTGGTTTCTATCACCTTCCCGTTGCGACCCACGATTCAACAATACCACAATACCAATAATAAACCACAAGACATCAGCTCAAAAAAGTAACTCTGTCAGAAACACCTATGAGGGAGACACAGTCTCACCCAAGATATCTAATGGGTAACTTCCATAACCATTTTTTCGCAGTTGGCGAGGGATTATAGTCCCTTGGTGTGTGGCCAAGGTGCTTAAGGATGGTAGCTTGGATGGCTGGACAACTCCTCCACGGATGAACACAAATATATGTCAGTGCGCGCAACGTGACCTTGTCCTTAACCTTAACAACTAGTGCAACTTGTGCGATGCAGCTGATTACTTAAACTAACAGGCCATTGCGACTTATGTTTTAACTTAGGAAATCAACCACAAGCTTGCTTACGCATCCCAACAATGCCTTAATAATTATTCATTCACTGATTAAAAATATGGTGCTTATGTATTCAACAGTAGCTCATCAACACACAGTAAGAAAATAACAAACATTCACATCAGCATATACAACATCAATCAACCATTTAATCACAAGGAATAACGTCGAAATCCATATGGAAAAAACCACCAAGATGCTCTTCATCTGGAATGAGAAATGGATATAGCACCTTGCATTCTACAACTTGCAGACTGATCTTATGATATGGCTTTTATGACTCAAACTTATTTCTCTCATGCTCTCTGGTTTATTCTTCTATCTACTCCTACTGATCCGCACACATCCTGGATTGACTCTTCTATCCACCATATGCACACTCAACTACAAATTCCTTCTATTCCTAGTGGTCTGCGCACATAGCTGCAAGATCCACGGCTCAACATCCTCCTACTGCTACTAGACTCCTCTCTGAGTCTTCCCTTCCGCTAACTCTAACTCAAACACAGCCAAAATGGCATCCTTAGCTCTAGACAACCAGTGAATAACCAATAGTGACCTAAGACAACCAACATAAATGGCCAATAATAACAACACCAAAAAAACCCAACCCTTATATAGAACGGGTTCTTCTTATTTATAACTTCTATCAAACCACATAGGGTCGGCTACATATTGCTCATCAGTTACAGGTCATGATCAGCCATCAGAATAGGCTGTCATGGACTAACACAAGCCACTATCGGCCTAACTTATAAAATATTCCTTCATATGTGCATTGCCGCAGGCTTACACCGTGTTTAACGGCCACGATCTTCACCTGTCGCTTTCCAGCTGTTATCACATGTACGCCTATACGCTTTCACTTCCTCCATCACGCACATCTTTATTCCTCCTGTGCTGGTCCCTTTACTTCCTTCGTGGCCTCTTTTCCTTCCTGTTGCATGCGCGATGTATCTTCTTTTTCTTGCGCGTGAACTTATTCCTTGTCTCCTTTCCTAGCCCAACAAGATGTGTAGTTTACCCCAGCAGAAGAAAAAAAATTGGAAGCATTGAACCCACCAACCAGAAAACCCCAAGAAAATGTTCAGTCGAAAGAAGAAATTAGTGAAGCCAGTATTGGGGGAAGTCCAAATCCAAAACTTTACCATTTCTGCTTACATTTGAGATTTCCAATCATAATGTGCACAACTGTTTGGTTGATTCAAGAGCATCTGCAAATGTTATGCCTTTGTCAGTGTGTAAATGGATAAATGGCCAACCCAAGCAATCCAATGGCAAGATAATACAGTTGGACAGAGCAACGGTGAAGGTGGTAGGAGAAATGGAAGACGTACTGATACATTTATCTGCAGATGAGAGAGTGTGCCAATTTATAGACATCATGATGGCTGACATATGAGAAGCTTATGGATTAATATTGAGCTGAGACTGGTCTGTGAAACTAGATGGATATTTTGCAACTGATTGGTCTCATTTATGGTTACCCTATCAAGGATGTCAAAATCAGATTAAATTAATGAGAGAGCCGCATATCAGACATTATGTGACACAATTAGAAGGGAAGAAAGAGCTGGTAATTTTTTCACACTCAGTGTTGGGGAATTATTTCATTGAACTAGAACCAGGAAATTACCAAGCTGAAGAAGCTGATAATGGATCAGATACGCAGCCCTATTTCCTTCAGTTTTCGCAGGATGATAAAGTTGACTGTAACATAGTTATTTTAGTTGTAGATGTAGAAAGTAGCAATAGTTCAGTAGAATTAGTAGATAAGTTTTGGGTACTGTACTTTGACGGTTGAAAAATGCAGGAAGGATCAGGAGCTGGTTGTATCCTGATGGATCCATAAAAAAATACACATTTTCTTTCTTGTAGATTAGAATTTGAATGCACAAATAATACAACCGAATATGAAGCAGTAATACAAGGATTAAAAAAGGAAATTGAATTCAAGGTTAAGAATTTAAAAGTCTATGGAGATTCTGAAATTATTGTCAAACAAGTTCGAAATACAATCCATTGTTTATCTCCACGTCTAAAAGGCTACCAAGACGAAGTCTGGGATTTGCTAATGAATTTCGATGCATTAATATAGTTTCGATTCCTAGGATGAAAAATGCAGCAGCTGATTTATTAGCTACGTTAGCCGCCATGATGGTTCCAACTAATAATAGATGTTCTATTGAATTAATTTTCTGGCCTACTGTACCAGATAACATCACGAATCTAAGAGTGTTCAATGACGACCTGCAGATCTTAGAGTTTCTGACTAATGATGAGAATTTCAAAGGGGCTGTAATCGATGACGAAGAACATCAAGAAAACCTTCGAAGTCGAAATTTTATACCCAAAGGAGTTAGAACTTTGGAAGGAATGTTTGATCTGAATAACAACTTTAGAATACCGGCTAATGTCAAAACGCACGGCTCATCTATGCAATTTGAGCTGGTAAATTTTGGATCAAAAGCTGAGCCTAAATATGTAAACTAGGGAAAGTGCTGCTCACCTGGAGAAAGGCACAAATTCATTAGATTGTTTAAACAATACAAAGACGTCTTTTCTTGGACATATGAAAATATGAAGATGTATGACACCCACATTATACCAGATGTTGTTCCAATTAAAGTGGGAGTCAAGCCATTTCAGCATTCGTTAAGAAAAATGCATCCGAAGCTCGAACCTTTGATTCAAAACGAAGTGAAGAAGATGCTTGATGCAAGGATTATTTTTCAGAGTCAGACACTCGGAATGGGTTTCAAATTTAGTACTAGTGAGGAAAAAATTTGGTGATATTAGACTTTGTGTGGACTTCAGAAACTTGAATCGTGCCTCTGATAAAGATAACTACCTAGTCCCGCCCATGGAGCAGATATTGAAGATTGTCTCAGGCTCAGAATTATTTTCTCTGCTAGATGGTTTCTTAGGCTACAACCAAGTATTAATAGCAAAAGAAGACAGACTGAAGACCACTTTTAGAACTAAATGGGGGACTTTTGCATATAGAGGGATGCCCTTTGTACTTATCAACGTTGGAGAAAATTTCCATAGGGCCATGGATACAAATTTCCATGGGATGATTGGCCAAAGTGTGGTGGTTTATTTAGATGATGTTACAGTTTTTTCCAAAAAAAGAGAAGACCACATGTTTCATTTAAAACAAATTTTTGAATGCTTCCAGAAATATGGTATTTCTTTAAATACAAAGAAATGTGTGTTTGTTGTATTAGATGGAAATCTTTTGGGTCATATAATTTCTAAGAAAGGGATCTCAATAGAACCAGAAAGGATCAAAGCTATAGCATAGATCCCTTTTCCCCACAATAAGAAAGGAATGCAATATTTTATGGGGACCATAAACTTTGTGCGAAGGTTTGTGCCCGATTTCACTCAGATAGTCAAACCTCTGCAGCAAATGGTTAAGCAAAGTGCTCAGTTTAAATGGACCGACTTAGAGAAAGGTGAATTCAACAAAATTAAAATAGCAATAGCTCATGCACCCTCTTTCAAAATTCCAAATTTCAAGAAATATTTCATCTTATATGTAACATCCCCGACCCTCCGACCGGCGAAGAGGATGCTACGATACATCAAATCATCCGGGAATCTAGTCCCATGAACATTAACATACATACATATAATACTAAAGCATGATACTTAAAAACATAAAACATATTACGAAGCATAATCATTCATATACACAGCGGAAGCAAAACATATCAATCAACACTCATGCATATACAGATCATCATTTAACATGTATATCATCATTCATCAATAGTAAATATGATTGCAGACACAAGTTAGGTAAGAATACTTATCTTATTAAGAACTTGTTCCACAACTAGCTACATCGCTGCAACGGTCCACCCAACCATAGGCCCGCGTGCTCCTTAGTCTCTCAGCAACACTTACATGATTCCCCGAGGAATAAGGAACTAACAGGCTTACACATAGCCAAGGATAACAACACCATAAGGGTACATAGCTCAGCCAAGCCAACATGGTTGGGTTTATCAGGCGAACATCAGATCAGCCAAGCCAACCAAGTTGGGTTTATCAGGCCATCCAGGATCTAGGAAAGGCTAAATGCTAAGATGGTGAGCTCATTAAAGAGCTACAGACACCAACACCAGAGCCAGCCTAGCTTCTAGAACACCCACACACACCCAACACAAGGAAATAAGTCCCTTCTCTGCAACGCAGTCCCTTAGAACCTGATCCCCTTTCCAATACTATTTAGGGGTTGTGGAGAAGAAAGCCAACTCAGTAGCTCTGTCTGTGTGGTTCTCAACCCACCAAGTTTGTCAAGCACCTCAGGCCCTCGTTCACCACTCCAATGCAGTCCGAGGACAAAACCACTGCATGCAAGCAGCCAAACAGCTATTCAAGCTTTTACAGGGGAAAAACACAGTTCATCAATCATGGGAAAACAGCAGCCCACAAACCACTATGAACCTGTTGAGGCCTGGAAATTCGCAGGCAGCAACAGTAAGGGATTCTCCCCAGTCAATGTTCCCAACTAGCTCGTGACTGTTTGGTGTGGGGAATCCATCCGGTTTGCGGTCCGGCTACCGTAGGTCAAGTACAAAAAAAAGGGCTTTACCGGTTGCGGCCCGGTCCACCGAGTTTTTGTATTTTGACTTAAAGTATGAAATGCAAGTGCCTAACTAACAATGCAGGGTGATAAAGATGCAAGGAACAGTCACAATGTGATGTGCAGGTTCTTACCTCTCGTCTTAAGGCTCACAAGCATCCAAATCGTATACAACAGGAAAATAAACTAACTACCTAAACTATCCCTAGGGAGCAAGATTATCATTCATTAGTGAGTAATACATTTTTGTATGTGCATTATAAAGAGTTACAGTTAGCTGACACTCCTTCCAAGACACACGAACAATTACAGATATTTAAACAACCAGATAGCCAATTGTTTTATGAACAACATTTATTACTCAGAGTGGAAACATCACAAAATATACTGAAGAACACTTAAACAAGAACATAGGTTCAGAAAGTTAAAACTCTCTCACAGTTAATGAAACCCAGCTGAAAACGAAATAGTTCCGCTTCAACATGGCTCATTTAATTGGATTTGATACATTCCACATTTCGCTTTCTCCAGCAGGCAAAAGTTGCAGTTTCTGATTGTAAAACGAAATAGTTCCTCTTACAAGAAAATGGATTACAAGTTTTTCCCAAGGAAAAAGTCCCTTCTAAATTCTAACTTTCAAGTATTTAAACTACAGCCGCAGACCGTTTGGGCTGCCCCCCAAACGGATGACCTTTCATCTCCCCAATGCTTCATATTCCTTTATCTTTTCTATGCCCACCCATGATTGGCTAAGTAACTGCCAGACCTCTCAGAACTGCTCCTTTGTCACCTTTCATTTTCTCCTTTCTTTGGTTTGTCCATCTTACGATCCTGCTGGTTTCGGCTCTACCTTCATCAAACGGTCTGCCTCCCTTGACCGATCTCCAGAAAATACCTGCAATCAAACGACAAGCATCATTTGTGGGAAACGCATTTAAACCACAGCAGCAAACTAAACTGACTAAATGGCTAATCCACAGGAAATGGTCAGGTGCACCACCGTCACTTTACAAAAGCCGACTATACTACCTCGCTCTTCTCCGGGCTTGTGATAACAAAACCAACGGCAAAAATTGGGAGGAAACCAACATCAGAAGCCAAATGGCTTTCTCGGCTGCAACGGCGGAAGAGTCAATGCTACCGGCATGCGACGGGAGGGAGAGAAAACTTTGAATCGGAAATCGGACGGCTTTCCCTTTCGGAAGCTCAATGACTTTGAGAGCCGCAACGACGGAGGGAAAAGGCTGAAGACATGCGACGTGGGTGGGAAAACTTTGGTTGGAAGTCAGAAGGCTTTGACATCAGACGCGAAAAGGCTTTCTCATCCACAACGGTGGAAGAGAGAAGGCTTCGGGTGCGCGACTGAAAGGTAAACGTACATCGTCAGTCGGAGCTCTTTATGTTTCGGACGGCTAATCGATTTGGGATCCGCAACGGCAAAAGAGAAACAAGTTATCAGCCGCCGATTTAACCAAAAAATAATGAGTGCTCAAACAGTTTTAAGAATCAGCAAAGGTTAAAAATCATTCTACCTCCGAAAGAACAGCCTTAAAGAACAAAAGACTTGACTTATCCTCGGCTAGCAAACTAAATTCATGTCCGCGACCCAACATGAAAAACAAACATGGAAATTTTAAACAGGCCAACAATTAATCTTCAAAATTACTCGAAAATACAGCATGCCCAAAAGGCTCGAGAGTTCAACGATCAATAATAATGCTAAATCATGAGGAGGGACCCAAAAAATTTAAGAAAATTGGGGGAGAATAGTTGTAGCTACAACAATTGGCGATTACCCGGTGACCTAGATCTCTGGGCGATTGTTCTTTCGGTGACAGACTGTTTAACAATAATGCATCTTTGGAATTCTTCCAGCTTTCCGGATTTCTCAAATGACAGAAGTGTGTACCTTTAATCATTGATGATAGTCCAATAAGGGAGAGTGGAAACCAAGATTTTCAAGTCCAGATAACTCTGTTGAGGCCAGAAGATGAGTTTCATTATTACCTTTGTCTTCAGGTAGCGGGTAGCTTGGACACCACAGGATTGTAGCATATGGAAAACAGAAATATTCATTTTTTCCTCATTCCCATGCCACTTTAGCACTTTCTGTGCTTCTGGACTTTTGTCCCTTTTCATATGAGTCTTCCTGTATGCCTTTCTTACTGAATTTTAATTCAGGATCCTCTATCCCATAGTGTCCTTTTGTGTGAGCGGTGTACTTCATGTCCAGCTCACAGACGGAGGGGATCTGTCGGCCACTTAGTACTTATGATTCAGCATTTGCTTTGATGTATGATGCTTTCATAGGAGTTTTCTTTTGACTCTTATTTTCCTTTTGGCATTCGTTTCTTAGCATGGGATCATTTATATTTAATATACTGTTCACCTTGCTCCTTTCCATGGGTCCTCTGTTGTTGCTCCTTAGAACATTTTAAGTGTGACGTGGATGGAGCCTCAACATAGTACTCCAGACTCTTCGAATCTGGTTTATTTCACAGGGGTTAAGCAGGACTTCAATGCACACAGAATTATTCGAGAAAATTACTGAACTGGAAGAAGTTCTTTTAGCAACATAAATAGAAACGCACACATTCTGAAACCCAAAAGCGTTTATCATTCCCAAACATTTAATGTTCTCTATGCAACCGCGGGTTCATCCCCTTTATTAGAATCAAGAAAAACAAACTAAAATAAACTGTAAAACATGACTCACAAGACAACCAAACATATTATTTATATACAAGACAGAAAAATTCAAACAAAATCAGGAAAAATACGTCTTGAGGACCAAACCATTTACTGGTAAGTTCTCTTCCCATCCTTGTAGATCTTGCAATTTATAAGTAGAAGGGCCAAGCTTTGCCGCTATCTGATAAGGGCCTACCCACAACTGCTGGAATTTAGTGTGCTTTCCTTTCTCATCATGGGGGTGATCCCATTTGAGGACTAAGTCTCCTACTTCAAAGTCTTTTGTTCCAGCTTTATGCTTGTCAAACCATCTCTTAACTAACTCATGTTGTTGCTTAAAGCGTTCTCTGGCTTTAGATCTATCCTCTTCTACTTTCAGGAGATTATATATTCTTATTTGCAAAACTTCATTATCCGACCCCCTAGACTCTTGAGCTAGTATGGAATATGGTAGCATGATATTGGGAGGAAGGATGGCTTCTTTACCATAGACAAGGGTATATGGAGACACTCCAATCACAGACTTGGGGGTGACCCTATCGGCCCAAAGGGAATTTGGTAATGCTGAGTGCTAACTCCTCTGGTTTTCTACCACAGTCTTCTTTAAAATTCTAATCAGATTTTTGTTGGAGGATTCAGCCAGGCCATTTCCTTATGGATAGTAATTAGCAGAATAATGCAATTTTATCCCTTTATCATGAGCAAAAGCAGTCAATTTAATTGATGAAAAGTACTTAGCATTATCAAAAACTAACGAAACTGGAACTCCAAACTTGGTCATGATGTGGTCTCGTAGGAAGCTGATGACCTCGTCTTCATTTATCTTGCGCAGTGGGATGGCTTCGACCCAGTGAGTGAAATAATCAGTAGCGGTCAGAATGTACTTGTGCTGCAAAGAGGAATTCGGTTTTATTTCTCCAATAATATCCAGTCCCCATTGCTCGAATGGCTCCGTGATCATCATAGGCTTTAGAGGTGCTGTTGCTTTAGGCTGTCTCCCACTACACCTTTGGCAAATATCACACTTCCTGACATGTGCGTGTGCATCTCTAAAGAGAGTAGGCCAATAGTAACCTGCCTTGAGGATTTTGTGGGCTGTGGTACCTCCTGAATAATGTCCCCCAGCCGAACCATCATACAATTCTGACATTACTTTCTTTGCATCTTCCTTTTCTAAGCATCTGAGAAGAACCCCGTCATAATTTTTTCTGAATAGTACTCCTTCAACAAGTTGATATGCGGCTGCTTTAAGACGCAACGCTCTCCTTTGCTTGGAATTCCAATGTTCTGGCAACAGTCCTACCTGCAGGTAATGCACAAGGTCTCTATACCAAGACTCAAGAGCTGTAAACAAAGGACATACCTCCATTACATGTAATTCGGCTTCATCTTCCCAGGCGTTTTCTTCATTTTTTCCATTTTCAGTCATCTGTTTGCATAACCCTTGTCCTTTAACTATAGATGCTGGCTTGAATTCAAGGTTGTACTCTTGAAGAGCTGTTACCCAGTTGCCTCTTCTTTCTCCCAACTCCTTCTGTATAAGAAGAGACCTTACAGCTGGGTAGGGGACGATTACCTTGGTTCTATTTTTTAAAATATAAGGCCTGAATTGTTTTACTGCTTTGAATACAACGTAATCTTTTTTATCAACAGCTGGGTAGTTCAATTCGGCCCCCTGTAGACCAGTACTCATAAACGATATTGGGAATTCGTCCCCCCCGTCTCCCTTTTGGGTGAGCACAGCTGCTAGCAAATCATCGGATGCAAAGGTATATAAGATAAAATCTCTGTCAAAATCTGGGCTTTTCAGGGAGGGTGCGTGTGCAACAACAGTTTTGATTTTGCTGAATGCGCTCTTCTCAATTTCAGTCCATTTGAATAGTGCATTTTGCTTTACCATCTGCTGTAGTGGTTTGACAATCTGAGCAAAATCAGGCACAAATCTTCGCACGAAGTTTATAGTTCCCATAAATGATTGCATCCCCTTTTTATTATGGGGCAAGGGGATTTGTTCAATAGCCTTAACTCTTTCTAGATCTATAGAGATTCCTTTCTTCGAAACTATGTGACCCAGTAACTTGCCCTCCGTGACAGCAAACACACACTTCTTAGGATTGAGTGAGATGCCATATTTTCGATAGCGTTTGAAAATTTGCCTTAAGTGAAACGTGTGCTCTTCTCTTCACTTAGAGAATATTGTAATATCGTCAAGGTATACTACAGCACTTCGGCCAATCAATCCGTGGAAAGCTATGTCCATAGCTCTCTGAAAGGTTGCTCCAGCATTTATAAGCCCAAAGGGCATTCTCCTGTAGGCGAAGGTTCCCCATTTGGTCCTGAACGTTGTCTTTAATCTGTCTTCTTCAGCTACTAATACTTGATTGTAGCCAGAGAAACCATCTAATAATGAAAACAGTTCAGAACCTGAAACCACAGTGTAGCAGTTGCTCCATGGGTGGAACATGATAGTTATCTTTGTCTGATGCACGGTTTAGGTTCCTGAAATCCACGCAGAGTCTGATTTCTCCAGACTTTTTCCTTACTGGTACCAGATTTGATACCCACTCAGAGTGTCTGACTTTGAAAATGATTCTAGCATCTAATAATTTCTTCACTTCACTCTGAATCAGCGGTTCCAACTTTGGATGCATTTTTCTTAACGGTTGTTGATATGGCTTGACGCCTACTTTAATGGGGACAACATGCTTGATGATTCTGGTGTCGTATGTTTTCAAATCTTAGTATGTCCATGTGAAAACATCTTTATATTGTTTAAATAGACTGATGAATTTGTCTCTTTTTGCTGGTGAACAACACTTGTCGAGATTCACAAATTTGGGATTCGTCTCAGTCCCTAAATTTATCAGCTCAAACTGTAGAGATGAGCTGTGGGTTTTCACGTTGGCTGGTCTTCTGAATTTTTCATTTAAATCGAACATTTTTTCTAACGTTCTGACACCTTTAGGAATGAAATTGTCATATTTCATTTCTGCCTGATGCTCCTCATCATCTATAATGGCTCCTTTAAAATATCTCATCATTTTTCAAGCATTCTATTATTTGTTGATCATCGTCGAACACTCGCAAGTTGGTGATGATATCCGGTACCGAGGGCCTGAAAAGAAATTCGACAGAACATCGATTATTAGTGGGTACGAGCCTAGAGGCTGATGTGGCCAACAGATCAGCTGCTGCATTTTTAAGTCTTGGGATCGAGATAATATTGAATGCATTAAAACATTTAAGCAGGTCCCATACCTCATTTTGGTAATCTTTCAAGTGAGGGGAAACACAATGTATTTGATTCCGTATTTGTTTCACAATAATTTCAGAATCCCCAAAAACTTTTATATTACTTACCTTTAATTCAATCGCTTTCTTTAGTCCCTGCACCAGTGCTTCGTACTCAACTGTATTATTAGTACAATCAAACTCTAATCTACATGACAAAAAATGTTTATTCTTCTAGGGGTCGATCAGGACACAACCAGCCCCTGACCCCTCTAATGTCTTATAGCCATCAAAAAACAAAGTCCAAAAATCACTAACTACTGAAGGTGAATCTACTCCTACTGCTAAGCTTACTATATTACAGTCAATCTCATCATCCTGTGAGAATCGAAGGAGATCAGGCTGGGTGTCAGATGTGTTGCTGGCTTCTTCCACTTGATAATTCCCAAGTTCCAACTCAATAAAATAGTTTCCCAATACAGAATCCACTGGTACATTCTTCTCATCCAGTTGAGTAACATTGTACTTCATGTGAGGCTCTCTTAGAATCTTAATCTGGTTCCGACTCCCTTTGTATGGCAACCACAGATGCGACCAATCTGAGGC
Organism: Pseudotsuga menziesii; assembly: GCA_001517045.1. NCBI lineage: Eukaryota > Viridiplantae > Streptophyta > Pinopsida > Pinales > Pinaceae > Pseudotsuga > Pseudotsuga menziesii. Next base: position 420,685 of record LPNX010250935.1, read on the forward strand.
GAAATACCCATTTAATTTGGCCAACCAATCTCTGCTCAGGACAATACTGTAAGCGTCTGGTATATCGGCCACCACGATGTTGATAACTTGGCATACTTTGTCATTGGATGCCAGACGGACTAGGACATCTTCCATCTCACCAATTACCTTTACATCTGTCCTATCCAACTGAATGACCCTCCACGTGGATGGCTTAGGCTGCCCATTTATCCTTTTACAGACTGATATGGGCATGACATTAACTGATGCCCCTGAGTCTACCAGAAAATTGTGCACGTTATGATTAAAAATTTCAAATGTGAGGAGGGAAGGTAGATGTTTGCTTTTAGACTTACCTCCAACGCTGGTTTCTCCAATTTCTTCTTCCTCCTGAGGTTGATTATTCGTGGGCAGCTTCTCATCTGATGCTTCAAGTGCTTTCAACAGTCTTTCTTTTTGCTGCAGCACTTTACACATTTCGAATAGTGGAACATTTGCTTTTACCTTCTTTAAATCCTCCACGATGTCATAGTCCATCAGCTGCTCAATGTGATGAGGTTTATCAGCATTCATTTTTTCTTCACTTGGCTTGGCCCATGCGTCATTCTGCCTAGGATCTTGGCTGGTAATAGTGAATTATGGAACTATATCAGCTGAGGGTATGCTTTGAAATCTCTTAACATTTCGCTGAAGCCTTTTGATCTTTGGCAGTATAAGACTGTTGTCTTTAATCATCCCTTGGCTCCTCGTTGCTACATTGATTTCCTCTTCAGCATCAAATAAGGAAACGGAATTCCACAAAGCCATAGTCTCCTCTTCTTGCTCATTTGTTGCAATGGTACTTTCTTTTCTTTCCTCATCTCCTTCTTCGTTTAATCGAGAATCCAACATCTGATTCATGACCAACGTCATTGAATTTATCCATTGTGGACAATTCTTCTCAGAGTGGGGTTGTTGGTGGAAAGCGCAAAAGTTTTCCATCCCTATCTCTGTCAAATTCATAGATGTTGTATTATACGGAGGAGGTTGAGACTGATTGTTGTCCTCTCTTTTCTTGTAATAGGGCCTGTAGAAATTTTGTGTTTCCTTTTCTTTCTCTAAGTCTATGATTTTATAAGACATCCTCTGCACCATTTTGGCCATATTTTCATAATCCAATGATTTCTCTTCCTTATGCTTAGTAAACAATAAGGCTTTTCTTCCCACACCTTTCTCTCCTGATTGTTGAGGATAATCTTCAATACTTTCTCTTTCCGCTTCCACTACTTCTGCCTCTTCGTAGGTTTTTGCCAAAGTAGGCTTGGCCCTACCTTTGGCAAACATGGCCAAGTCAGGGCCTAAGGCTGATGTATAATATTTGATCAAGACCTTGTCTAAAGGCTTGTTTGCGTCAAAAAAATTCTTGAGGTATGCTGCAAATCTTTGAGTAAAACTGTGCACCCTCTCCTTCCTCTCTTTCTTCAAGGCGCATAGCCCTTTCATGAGGGCTGCATGATTTTTCTGAGTTGCATACTTACTTCTGAAAATTCTCTCGAAGGTATCCCAATCAAGGATAGAGTTAGCAGGCAATCCAAAGTACCATGACGCTGCAGCTCCTTTAAGGGTATGCAGGAACAGTCTGCAGACTACATATTCATATTCCCCGGCCCTTAATCCTTCAATTGCCAAATAAAAACTTTGTATATCATCATCTACTAGTATTTTCTCATTTGGGTCGAACTTGGGAAACATCTTGTCAAAGGCTTAAGGTAGGTCTTGTAATGGAGGTGTCTGGTTTAATGGTGATCTGGCTCTCCAAGCAGGTGGTGGATTTGGTGGGTTAGGTGGTGGATTAGCATTTACTCCTGCCATGAGTCTAGGTGGAGATTGAGGAGGTGAGCAAATAGGAGTGCGAGCAGGAGAACTGTGAGGGGTATCTGGGGATTCTTGGTTCAAAGGTAGTACAACTTCCTGTAAGGCTGTTTCTACAAGTTCTTCCTAGTCTCCAACCAACACTGAGTCTTCCGCTACAGGACGATCTCTCTTTTTATACTCTCTTCTGGGCAATTCAGGGATGATTGGCAATCCTCCAATATTCTTTACATACGCCCTGGTGTGTCTTCTCATATCATTAACAATTTCGTTGCCAACAGAATATAGATGTTCTCTTTCTTCCGGAATTGGATTATGAAACCCACTGCTTTCAGAATTGTTACCGGTGGAATAATATTGGGAAAACGGGTTTCCTCGGCCAGCCATACACTAGCGGCCCTCCTTCTAGCGCCAAAACTGTTGAGGCCTGAAGATTTGCTGGCAGCAACAGTAAGGGATTCTCCCCAGTCAATGTTCCCAACTAGCCTGTGACTGTTTGATGTGGGGAATCCGTCCAGTTTGTGGTCAGGCTACCGTAGGTCAAGTACAAAACAAAGGGCTTTATCGGTTGCAGCCCGGTCCACCGAGTTTTTGTATTTTGACTTAAAGTATGAAATGCAAGTGCCTAACTAACAATGCAGGGTGATAAAGATGCAAGGAACAGTCACAATGTGATGTGTAGGTTCTTACCTCTCGTCTTAAGGCTCACAAGCATCCAAATCGTATACAACAGGAAAATAAACTAACTACCTAAACTATCCCTAGGGAGCAAGATTATCATTCATTAGTGAGTAATACATTTTTGTATGTGCATTATGAAGAATTACAGTTAGCTGACACTCCTTCCAAGACACACGAACAATTACAGATATTTAAACAACCAGATAGCCAATTGTTTTATGAACAACATTTATTACTCACAGTGGAAACATCACAAAATATACTGAAGAACACTTAAACAAGAACATAGGTTCAGAAATTTAAAATGCTCTCACAGTTAATGAAACCCAGCTGAAAACGAAATAGTTCCCCTTCAACATGGCTCATTTAATTGCATTTGATACATTCCACATTTCGCTTTCTCCAGCAAGCAAAAGTTGCAGTTTCTGATTGTAAAACGAAATAGTTCCTCTTACAAGAAAATGGATTACAAGTTTTTCCCAGGGAAAAATTCCCTTCTAAATTCTAACTTTAAAGTATTTAAACTACAGCCATAGACCGTTTGGGCTGCCCCCCAAACGGATGACCTTTCATCTCCCCAATGCTTCATATTCCTTTATCTTTTCTACGCCCGCCCATGATTGGCTAAGTAACTGCCGGACCTTTCAGAACTGCTCCTTTGTCACCTTTCATTTTGTCCTTTCTTTGGTTTGTCCATCTTACGATCATGCTGGTTTCGGCTCTACCTTCATCAAATGGTCTGCCTCCCTTGACCGATCTCTGGAAAATACCTGCAATCAAACGACAAGCATCATTTGTGGGAAACGCATTTAAACCATAGCAGCAAACTAAACTGACTGAACGGCTAATCCACAGGAAATGGTCAGGTGCACCACCGTCACTTTACAAAAGCCAACTATACTACCTCGCTCTTCTCCAGGCTTGTGATAACAAAACCAACGGCAGAAATCGGGAGGAAACCAACATCAGAAGACAAATGGCTTTCTCAGCTGCAACGGCGGAAGAGTCAATGCTACTGGCATGCGATGGGAGGGTGGGAAAACTTTGAATCGAAAATCGAACGGCTTTCCCTTTCGAAAGCTCAATGACTTTGAGAGCCGCAACGACGGAGGGAAAAGGCTGAAGACACGCGACGTGGGTGGGAAAACTTTGGTCGGAAGTCAGAAGGATTTGACATCGGACGCGAAAAGGCTTTCTCAGCTGCAACGGCGGAAGAGAGAAGGATTCGGGTGCGCAACTGAAAGGTAAACATACATCGTCAGTCGGATCTCTTTATGTTTCGGATGGCTAATCGATTTGGGATCCGCAACGGCGAAAGAGAAACAAGTTATCAGCCGCCGATTTAACCAAAAAACAATGAGTGCTCAAACAGTTTTAAGAATCAGCAAAGGTTAAAAATCATTCTACCTCCGAAACAGCAGCCTTAAAGAACAAAAGACTTGACTTATCCTCGGCTAGCAAACTAAATTCACGTCCGCGACCCAACACAAAAAACAAACATGGAAATTTTAAACAGGCCAACAATCAATCTTCAAAATTACTCGAAAAGACAGCATGCCCAAAAGGCTCGAGAGTTCAACGATCAATAATAATGCTAAATCATGAGGAGGGACCCAAAAAATTTAAGAAAATTGGGGGAGAATAGTTGCAGCTGCAACAGAACCCACAGCACCCGATCCTCAATGCAATTGCTAGATAAATTGCACAAACAGAAAATGGGGAAAGAACAAACTCCCAAACTATGCGTGATGGAAAAAGACGCAGTCAACCAAAACTGTGAATGGAATTATGGTCACGACTCAATAATAGAGTAGAAGAATCGTTACACAGGTCTGATGATGGTGGAGAAAGACACAAAACTCTATGTGAATAGAGGAAAGAATTGATTTGCAAGCCAGCAAATCCATGAGGCAAAGGAGAACCCATCGCAATCTAGCAATCCCAGCGAAAAGGGAGAACCCTTCACAATCAGCAATGGTGGAATAAACACAGGTTCTATGTGTGCTTAGGAGGAAAGAATGTCTCTGACTAGCAAAATGGTGTATGAGAGGGAAAGGCCGAACCCCCACACAAGGAATTGTCATCCTTTTAACTCATCCCACGTGAGGAAACTGAACAGACTCTCGATCCCCATAGTGGACAAACCATCCACACACAAAAGGCATGTCGTGGAGAGAGAGAGAGTAGGCGTGGGCGTAGTAGTGGTATTTTTCCAGCAAATAGATGCCCCAACTAATCAACAGAACAAATGAAGGTGGTGGTTGGATGAAACAAGGGAAAATGAGAAAAATAAACAGGGTGGTGACACATGGCTTTTCCCTCTTGGCTCAAGGTTCATCATTTCCCCTCATTATCCTTAGGAATCATGCCCCTTCTCAATTTAGTTGTAGTGAACATAGCTGGTTGGGTTATTTAATTAAAATGCACATTTACATGATGTCACAATTTAATATATGTCGTATGTCCCGATATACCATTGGTGACCATTCCAATCCGAATCATAACATAACCAAATCGATGGTGGGGCTTTTGCCCTTAGATCCTCACCATGATTATTACAACACATGTATCATGTATATTTAACCCAAACGGGGTCAAAACCGGGGTGTTACATTATACACATTTGCTTCAAACAACTCGTTAGTAGCAGTGCTTATGCAGAAAGAAGAAGGGGGATACGAGTACCCTATATCATTCATGACCACTGGACTACAAGGTGCTTGTTGTACAGGAATAAACACCTTATAACCGAAGGTCTGGGGTTACCAACATAATCATAAAACTTGCAGGCAATCGACTTTAGAGTATAGAAAAGGAAATAAGAGAATAGAAAAGACTCACCCGATACACAACGGCTGATCCTAGCTTTGTCCTCTTCTGCTCTGCTTCTCCTCCAAAGCCTTCAGGGATGCTTCTCCTTCACCTATCAAGATCAAATCCTCCAAGTGTAAGATGATACATGTATATAAAACAGGTCAGATAAATCATATACAAAGTGCTTAATCATAAGTATTCATCAACCCATAATACATGAAAGACATTCAAGACACATATGGAAGAAGGATTCTCTTTATTAACAATAATGAATGAGTTCATATTACAACCCAACGCCTGAGACAAGGACTCCTCTGCAACCAAAGGATTCTGAGTTCCACTGCTCCAAAGACTTCTGAATAGATACCACCAGCATAACCTTTCTCTCCAAGTATGATTGATTAATACCCTCCCCAAGGCCTTTATTTATACTTAGTGAAATAAGGTAGTTTTGAGAGTTGAGGAGGTTGAGACAGTAAGGTGATTATGGTTAATGGCTTAACAAATCTCAAATAATCACGATTTATTATTTTTAATGTCAAAGGAAGGTGTACACGGGTATTAATACTGGCAACTCGCGTATGACACGTGAGTTGCTCTAAGGGGAACCCGTGTACAAATCTATACGTGAGATGCAATTACCGATACTCACGTACAACATGCGACATGCTTTAATAAAAGGCGCGTATGTACGCAAGTTGCATATAGGAAGAGGCACGTACAACACTTGACATATTCAAAGGTAAAAATAACCAGATGGATGGATTATAAATGTAGTTCATAATATTCCCATCTATAGTGTTTTAGGAAACCTTCAATCCATAAATGTCCTTTTGTGTGCCAACATAAGGAATGTCGGCACTCGGACAGAGAAGTGCCATTCAGGTGGATAACAGATGCCCCCTAATGTGTGAGGTTAGAGGGAAATGATGGCCGAAATACATTATAATCTTTATCTTTGGAGAACTCAAAAATCCAATGGAGCAGAGGTAGTACCTGAAACAAATACATAATAATGTCATATACAAAGTCATATCTGAGGATGCTATGTTCAATTTACTGGAACACTAGCTCCTTTACAATATTTGAGTACATCATATGATACAGGTATTAAACCACGTATATTACAAAGGTGGATTGAAGCCACAATATACAATAATGATGAGTCTTCAAAGATCTGGAAGCTGTGTACATGAATAGAACATAATCTTGCGCAACTTAGTCCATAGGTGAGGAACTAAGGTCTTCATAAACTATCCCAAAGAACCAGTACAATCCAAGCCATGTGAATAAAGGTAGGATGAAGTCGAACATGGAAAGGATTCAACAGTTTGTCAATCAATAAGTAATAATTAACAACTGAAGCAAAGGAATTCACTAATGATGAAAGTGAATCCTGAGGTACGATCGTCAAAACTATAGGTCATCGTCGTCAGGAAGTACTGAAACGGAACCATGTTGTGATAAGGAAGGAAATAGATCCTCCAACGGATGACAAGAGTGACTAGGAACTGGGTAAAAGAAGGGAGACACAATAGATAATAGATATAACAATGATGGGATTAGGATATATATCAAACATTGGGTGAAGTCCTTGAACAATGAGCACGACACAGAGATGACCCAAGGAAGCTTGTAACTTATAGATAGAACAACTAGACTTATCTGTCATGTCGGAGACATGATCAGATTCCCCAGGTATAACGGACAAGAGGAGGAGTAGGAAACTCAAAGTAATAGCTGAACTGAAAGTAAATACTGAGACATGGGTATCGGAAAAGACAAAGAGTGCTATGTTTAAGGATGACAAGCTGCCACTACTGAAAACAAGAGAAAACTTCTTCCTTTCCTTCCCTGTTAAATTTTAATGAGTCCAGGAAAGTCAACTCAGTTCCCTCTTCATTTTTTAACAAGCTTGAAGAGAAGGGAAAATAATGCTTGATAATGTCACTAATTCATGGATTTAATGAGCCTGAACTAGTACATGCTTAGTGGGTGTTTTCACATTTAGAGAGTCTGAAAACTCCAAAGAAGACTCGAGGGGGGTCCTTTTTCGTCCAATTTAGTCTCCTGAGGCCAAAAAAGTATAAAACATACCACAGAAGAACTCTCTTAACTTCCATAGAAGAAAAGGTGAACATTTTTCGTACTTAGTCAGGGAGGTCTGAAAAAGGTTAAATTACCACCTACCCAACGCTCCTTCCAAAACAACATAAAATAGCTTGAGTTTTACAAGTGTGAAGGAAAGCAAGATCACTCGGAAAGATCCATTTGATTACGAGAAATGGGGCTTACAACAATAAACTCGTTGCTTTGTTCTTTAGTGTTTAACGAGCATGACAAAGACACAAAGTACACTCAGAATCTTTTTCATGTTTAGGTCCAGAGCACGAAAAAGAGAAAACTAAGCTCATACCGGGCGTTTCTTTTTCGTAAATTTAGTCCCTCAGGTCCGGAAAAGTGATAAACCTATGCCTGAGAATACTCTTCTCAATTCAAAATAGAAAAGAGAGGGATCCTTTCTCATATTATTCCACATGGTCCAAGAAAGAGATAACCTACCACCAATGCAGATGCCCGTTCACATATTCTTAACGAACTTGAACGGACAAGTTAACTCGGCAGTCAAGTCTGTTTTGAAGGAGTCAGACCTGGGCCTAAAGAAACTCCATAAGGGCGGGGATTCCTATAAAGGGATAGCTTGTAAAAAGAGATTCAAAAGAAGCTCTATTTGGCGTGAAAAATATCTAAAAGGATACCCATGTACTTGAAACAGTTGCGGCATGAGTATCAAAGAACAACATAGGCTTTGAAGGAAGATACTCATGAAAAAAGGGTCCTATCCACGGAAGAACAATGGTAAAAACAGGGAACTAATGGTTTATAATACCATAGTCCGTGGAAAAATGTTGATTGCTAAGGTTAATGTGGATTGACTATAGATGCCAAAAATGAATTGGAAATGACAAACCACCCTATTGGAGCAAAAAACACTTTATAATGATGAAAAACCTGTTTCAAAGAAAAAAGAAATATGGTATTAGTTGAAATAGATTTTCAAACTATAGGAAAAAACCCACTTGGAGAAATAAAATTTCTATAAATAGTTGAAAATCAAAACAAAACTCACCATTTGGAATTTTTAGCCATAAGAAGCAAGTTTTTACCTCTACATGTGGACAATCTAGCAGATGAAATCAAATTCCACAAGTTGCAGGTAAGCCTACACCCCAAGCTCTTCATTTTGATCCTAGCAATTATTAATTTTGAGTCCCAATTTCATTATTAAAAGCATCCTAAAGCATGTCACGGCGTGTACGCGGGTTCACAATGTAAAGACTCGCGTACACGCATTCTGTACGTGGGTTTCATTTAGAGAAAGTCACGTACAGTATGCGACATGTCTAACTAGACAGTCACGTGTATTGCGCGAAGGATAAAAAGCTAATTATAGTCAAAAAATTTGAAATTTTAGATGAAATTAATGAATCAAATTACTTGTTTTGCTAGGTGTGAAGATGATGTTGGAATGGAGGGAACGGGAACATGAAACAATGGACCAAGAAGCACTCCAAATTGTGCCCACTATACATGCATTGTGAACAAGTGGGCTATTAAAGTTTTTTTGCACATCACCCATGTGGGCCAATGTCCGCCTATTGGAGTTCATGATAAACTATTGGGATCATGATTTAGGGATGTTTGACCTATAGGGTGAGAATTTGGATATTACTACTGAGGACATGTATTTCATTACCGGTCTGTCACGATGAGGAGCACTGGTCAACTTAGAGGGTACTGGTAGGGGAGGTGACCCTTTAAGTGTCCAGAACTACATAGATGTGTTTTGCACACTAGGTACCCAAAAGAGAGGGAGTTGTGTCCCTATTGCACATATCCATGAATTTACACTACAGGTACTTACGAGCACCATTGTGAGGATTGCAGGATCCTCCTCATTACATTTGGCTACACGGAACCAAATGAGGTTGGCGGTGGATTGTTTTCGTGGTGCCCTCTATGATTGGTGTTCAGGAGTTGTCCCTATCATGAAAATACAATTGTCCAATTGCAAGAGAGGAAGGTGAAAGAACTTTGGTTATGCGAGCATATTGGTTGCCTTCTTCTTCTTCGAGAGTACCAGGATTGAGCCCCACCATACCTCTACCAGTCCGATCTCCACGTCAGCCGAGGCTGAGCAGATGGGGAGACATCTTCCTCCATCAAGGAGGAGGAGACACAGTGCATAGTGTATACGGTGATGATTTCTATATCTAGTGGGAATGACAGCTACCGGCACTAGAGCAGTTTCCATATGCTGGCATGGATTTTCGAGGTGACCCAGACCTTGTCCTCCCTCCAGGAGGAGCATGGGGAGAGCTAGGTAAACAATTTTTAATTTTTATCATTTTTAAAATTTTTATGAATTTTAAAACGATAGATATATACATATGTACAAGTCTTAATCCTATAAATGTGTCAAAATGCAAATATTGGACCGGTCCGCCCCGAGGGGCATCCACGCATGTTTGTTCGTCTTGTCATAGGCGAAGACCCAGGGCTGATCAGGGTTCTAGAGGGGAAGCTGGCCAGGATGACCCAAAGAGTTCCCACCTTGCGGATAGAGAATATCCCAACTGCGATGCAGGAGTTCATTGTTGGAGTTCCACCGGTCTGGTTACGTCTTTTCAGGCGGGTGGCCAGAGCGGTTCTGGTATACATAGATGCTATGGAGGTTGCCGAAGCCGAAGAGGTTGAGGAAGCCAGAGCACAGAGGGACCATGGGGACCAAGGTGGTCCTGCTTAGATCTAGGACATTTTGATGGACTCTGATCCACATTTTTGTATATTATATCGTTATGATGGGATCGGAGGATCAGACTCGACCTATCTATGAACATATATTTTACATATATATATATATGTTGTTGTTGGTTTATTTACAAATGTTTTTTATGTGTGTTGTATATCTTTATGAAATGTGTGTTAGATGCCAATCTAAAATGTAATTAGCATATGCATCAGTCAATGAATTCTGATTTCGTGGAATGTGATTGAATATAATAACTTCAAAATTTCTTTCCAATAACCGAATTTGCATGAACTAACGTAATAGAATAGGATTTCATACCTGATAAGCTCGATTGAGCTGGGAAACCACTAGCTGAGAGTCTAGATGAAATTCAAGCTGGGTGATACCACATGACAAAGCATCCCATAGAAGCTCAATTATGGCCCTATACTCAGTAACATTATTAGAAGCAGGACCTAAGCAAGCGCCTCCAACGACAACTAGTTGTCCTAAAGGGGAGTAAATAACCCATGTTGTTGAAGCTAGGTTACAAGTGTGATGGCTGGCGCCATCAGCGAACCCTATATACCTTTCAGAAGACATCTGCAACAACCAGCAAATAGTATAAAAAACAAAACCGACAACCTAATGTACATAAAAATACATACAATAAAAATACAAGAAAAAGTGCTAAGCCTAAGAATAGTTATTTTTAGGTAGAGCCCATTTCTAGGCTCAGGCAGCTTGTTCCCATCAAAATCAATTAACTCATATGCGCCCTTCTTCAAAAATTTCGATACAACATAGGGTCCTAACCACATGGCCTTGAATTTTCCTGCCCCCAAGGGTTCTTTGTCTTGGTCCCAAAGCAAGACAAGTTCCCCCTCAGAGAAAACCCGAGGTTTGACCGATTTATCATATTGAGTTTTGACCCTATTTTTATGAGCTTGATTAGCAGTCAGCGCATCTCTACGCTGTTTGTCAAGGTGTTCCAAATGTACAAGACGTTCCTCAAGCTCTGTCATATCAGGTAACACATGAATAGCTATTTTTAGAGACGGGATTTCACACTCAATCAGAGTAACTGCTTCTACTCCATGAATGAGTTGGAAGGGGGACAAACCCGTAGCAGTTTTTACATTATTTTGGTAGGCCCAAAGAGCAGGTTATAGCATGATGTGCCAGTTAGAATGGGCTGCATCAACTGTACGTTTAAGGATAGTTTTTAAAGTTTTGTTGACAGCCTCAACCTGACCGTTTGCTTGCGGATAGTATGAAGATGAATGTTCTTGTCTGAATCCGAGCATAGTGGTCAGTTCCGTCATCATGTTATTTTGAAAATGACTGCCATGGTCAGTGACAATCACTTTGGGTATACCAAACCCTGCTATAATCTGATTGAATATGAAGAAAGATGTTGTTTCCCCGCCGGCTTTAACAGTAGGCATTGCCTCTGCCCATTTTGTAAAATAGTCAACAGCGACAATGATGTATTTGTGCCCCCCAGCCGAGGCTAGGTTACATGTCACATAGTCAATCCCCCATTTCATGAAGGGGCCTACTGAGAGAACGGGAAATAATGGAGCAGGATGTGACCGTATTTTCATGGTGTAAAGCTGACACAGATGACAACGCTTCACTGCTTCCACACAATCTTTGAAGATCGTGGGCCAGAAATAATCGGCACGTAGTATTTTCTGTGCCGTTGCTAACCCAGATAAATGACCCCCACATTCTCCACTATGGGAATCATTCAGTACAATCTCGGCTTCTTCATGGGTAAGGCATTGACGCAAAATGGAATCTACCCCTCTTCGATATAATGTATCTCTTATGATGAGGTAGTTCTTGGCATGAAGGCGTAATTTACGTTGTTCCTCCCTTGAGGAAGTTGCAGGATACTTTAAAGTCTGGAGATATATAATAATATCTCCATACCAAGAATCAGAGGTGGATATCAAGAAGATGTGCTCATCTGGGAATGAGTCATCTTCAACGACTACATCTTCTTCGGTAGGAAATTCTGCTATAAGTTCAGCAAAAACTAAGGACTTCTTAGACTTAGCGGGTTGAAAATCCAAGTCAAACTCTTGAAGAATGACTATCCATTTGTTAAATTTTCCCCCAACAATCCATTGGGATAAAACATATTGAAACGGACTCACATCCTCCATTACCGTCGTGGTCCTCAGTAAAATGTAGTGAAGTAACCTCTAAACAGCATAAACGGCTGCTAAGGCTAATTTCTCAATGTGGGAGTATCTAAGTTCAGGTCTAGCCAAAGCATGGCTAAGATAATAAACAACATGTTCTACAAGCTTATCGTCCTCCTGGACTAGTACTACCCCAATGGTCGACTCAGACGCGGCCAGATATAATATAAAATCCCTAGAATAATCTCGTGGACGCAATAAGGGTGACGACAACAAAGCTTTTTTCAATGCCTCGAAAGCAAGTTGTGCGGTTTCATCCCATACAAATGGGGTGTCCTGTTTGAGCAGGAGCATGAAACCCTTAGTAATCTTGGCATAGTTAACAATAAAACATCGAAGAAAATTAGACTTTCCTTGCAGGCTTTGAAGTTGCCTAATAGAACGAGAAGGAGGCAGATTTACAATGGCCTCAACTTTCAATGGATCCACCTGGATGCCTCTACTAGAGACAATGAACCCAAGCAATCTTCCTGACTCGACACAGAATACACACTTGTGGGGATTCAAGCGGATTTTATAATGTCTGCATCTCTCAAATATCAACAGTAAATGATCTGGATGTTGAATCCTCTTACGAGAATGTGCAGGCAGATCATCAAGGTATGGTTCGACAATGGATTTAATATCATGGAAGGCAAAGTTCATAGCCCGTTGAAAGGTTTCCCTAGCATTTTTCAATCCAAAGGGCATTTTCATATACGCGAAGGTACCCCAAGGACAAATGAAAGCAGTTTTATGTTGGTCTTTCGGTTTTATTTGAATTTGATTGTATCCAGAGAAACCATCCATAAACGAGAACACCTCACTTCCCGCACAAGCATCTATAATATGGTCTATAAATGGTGTGGGATAGTTGTCCTTAGGATAGGCTTTATTGAGGTCTCTAAAGTCCGTACAGATGCGAATAGTCCCTTGCTTCTTATCAACAGGAACAGGGTTGGATACCCATTCTGTCAAAACTATGGGATAGATAAAACCAGCCTTCAACAGCTTTTCAACTTCATCCTTTACAGCCGCTGCTTTGCGTGGGTTAACAGGTCTTAACTTTTTTCGAACCGGTTTGGCATCAGGATATGTTCGGATTTTGTGTTCAACAATCTATGGATCTATGCCTGGAATCTCCTCATATGACCAGGAAAAGACATCACGGAATTCCTTAAACAGGGCAGTATAGATAGCAATCTCTTCAGGAGAGAAATTTGCACCTATGTATATGTTTTCCATGACATCGGGATTTACAAAGATGGTAATAGGTATAGTGGCAGAAATATTTGCCATATTCCCCTCAGCAAACATTCCTTCCCTAGGAAAGGGATTAATGGGTGTATCAACATCTTCTAACAATCTCAAACGAAACTCTTGATTTTTTATTCTGCTTAGTTCTGGAAAAAAATAGGAACGATAATGAAGATCCTCACAAATATTACCACGTCCACTCATGGATTCCAAAATGGCTTCATCAGAAGGTAAAACCATGTCTAAACAATCTATAGATTACAAAGAGTTTTCCGCCCATGCGGGCAAATATACTTCTTCCATATATTCCGAGACTGTTAGAGGATCTGGGATGGGATTGACAGTGGCTTGAGTGATAGCTTGATAAGCTACCTCCACTACCGATAAGGGCACGTCTGGTTCATGGGGGGATGGGAGGACCCAAGGATTAGTCCTATCAACAACTGTAGCTATGGACCTCCCCATACTAGTAGAACCAATATAATTAACTGGGTCTGGAAGATCAAATGTACCCATCAGTGATGTGTACATTCCAACCCCCAAGCTCTGTGCAGTAGGTTTGACCTGATCAACCAATGGTATAGCGGACTCATTAGACTTTAAATGGCCTTTTCAAGTATAATCAAGTTGATCAATAGTAACCAACTTTCCCTCATGTGGAAAAACCACTACACGAAAATTGGTCGATGCAATAGCGGACATCGCATAAGTCCAGTTCCTTCCCAGAAGAAGATTATAATCTAAAGGAGCATCAATCACTTCTACCTCAACAGACATTGCTTTCACTGATAGCTTAGTTTCAAAATCCGGTAGGATACCATGTGGATGGAAGGACCTTCCATCGAAAGCAGTAAGTAGAGTGTTTGACGGGACCAGCTTTGGAGATCCGAGAGCTTTCCAACAGGTCAAGGACATAATGCATGTAGAAGCACCCTCATCAACAACTGCCCTTCCAATGGTCTTTCCCCCATGGATGACATCTATTGATAAGGCCACATGGTAAGGTAGGCAAATTTTAACATCAGACAAATGAAACTTTGCCATGAGACTCGACGAATCCATGCTGCCTAAACCTGCTAAGAGGGCATCCCGCTGAGCGGGACAACTCTGTAACACCTCTAAAGCTGACATTGCACACGGGTTTTGAGCTAAATTTTCAACCATGGAGTAGTTTGAAGTAGCCCTAGTGTTAGGGTTATGCAAGGTCTTCTTAAAGACACCTTTTGGTATCTTCGGCATAGTTTCAACAGGCTTTTCTATCGTGAGAGGGTTAGAAGTTTCACCTACAGCTTTACCCTTCTCAGGAGTCTCTTTCTCATAATTTTTATTCCTTTTCTGCAACAAAGTCGAAGATCAAACCATATTGATATAGTTTGGGTCAGGGGCATTTTGAGTGCCCCTTGCTACATTAGAAGCTGAAGCAAAGTTCTGTCCTTGGGGAAAAGGATCCTTTAGGACAGCCGGTCGTTGAGCTTTAAGCAGCTTCTGGGCTTGTTCCATAAGGGGACAAAGGTGAGTAAGGTGGTCCTCGTGGAATAAATTACATAGGAACTTTACCTTCTTCTTTTCTTTCTTGCCCCCATCAGCATTGTTCATGGGATTTTGCTTGTTTTGGTTTCCCTCTCCTTTCTTTCCTCTCTTTTTCTTCCCACCGGGCTGTTGATTGCCCTTCTGAGAGGTTTGTGCAAAAACATTTGCACTTTGGGGTGTGGGGGCAGCCTTTGCTACCTCCACCTTAGACTGGCTGATAGACAACTGATGTAGTTGCTTAGCCAAAGACTCTATGGTGGGAGAGTTAATGGACCCAACCACACCATCGGTATGGGGTCCATGCTTAGGATTATCCGCATCGTGCGTAGGCTTTGGTGCCTCAAGGATAATCTCATACAAGATCCCAGATTGTGAATAAATCAAATCTAGTTGCTAGGCCCTGAGAATGGCTTCTTCTTCATTCGTCACTCCTAAGGTGGATACGTCCTTAGATATGTAGGGCAACAGGGATTTAAGGAACCACTCTAAAAGGAACTCAGGAGGGATAGTGGCTTGTATAAGGCTCTTTCACCTCCTCCACTCTTGGATGTGATCCGAGATGTGTGTATCCTTGTTCTGCCTAAAGGTAGATAAAAATTCTGTTCCGAAATCATATCGGATCGGAAGCTAAAAGTGGCTAAGAAATGCACTAGCCAAGTCCTAGAAACTACTGAAAGCAGCAGAAGGCAATTCAATATACCATTTTTCCGCGATACTTGTTAAGGTTCTCTGGAACAGCCTCAACCTAACTGAATCTTCATTTAGTGAATTCGAAGAACACCATAAATGGAATGTGGTGGCATGAGCCCCAGGATCTTCACCAACTTTGCCCTCGAATTTAGGGATTTCCAATGGCAATTTGGTGGGAACAGGTGGCCACGAGAGGTCATGCCTCACCAGTTCATTCATCAACTTTGACAAATATGGCAAGTTTAATGTTGCCAGGAACAGAATTTTGGGTCGTACCGGGGTACTAAATGTGCTATTCTGGGGATTAGAGGGACCTGCCCCCGAATGCCCATAGGTAAAAGTGGGGTTGCCCCCTGCCATCGGTTGCGAAGTGGGTAGATTACTCTAAAACGGATTCCATCCGTAAGCCACAGGATTGTGTGTGGGAGGTGCAATATAAGAATTTCAGGCTGTCCCAATAGAAATAGGGGTCTAAAAGACAGGAGCCAGTATCCCTCCGCTAAACAACAAAAAGGGAGAGCTCGTAAACGGGGCCGAAATCGGAGTTTGGAAACTTTTCCCATAATAGGTATTGTTCCCAAACTGCACTCCTACATATGAAGGTGATGGACCTACATATGGAGTGGATGGCGGAATGTGCCCCCCATTCCAAGGAAATCCTTGGACGAACGTCGAGGATCCTACTGGACCACTCTGGATAGTATATGGAAAGGAAGAAGGAACAGTAGGTATACTAGGGATCCCAGTAACCATATCACCAGAAGTACCTGCTAGGTTTGAATGAACCGGTGGTTGAACCACTCGGCTCGCTGGAGTCAAAGGTGTAGAAGGTATACTAGATCTAGGGGAACTTACTGGGGGAGGTAGTACCCCTTCAACCGAAACGGCTGAGGTGAACACAGAAGAACTTTCTCCTGTAGAAGACATAATCCTACGGGCCATAGGGACACCTAAAACAGGTGAATCAAAAGGTCTAACCTGAACAATCATAGGATCGTTTAAATCAGTCAAGGGTGTGTTAAAATTCCTTGCAAACTCGTTAGTCTGCAAGTCTTCTATCTCAACTGTATCAAGATCAAAACGGTTAGTTATAAGTTCTGGTTCACCTAGAACTTCACTTACTCCTACCATTTCAAATGAACCGTCCATGTCCAATCTCCGCCTTTGGGGTGGATGTGGAGGCTCCAATGTGACGAGAGGAGGAAGGTTTCGCAACCTTCTTGACCTTCTTATAGATTGGTCCTCCACGATTGAAAATTTGACAAATCAAACCCTAAGGCCAACTAAACACAAGCAAAACCACAGAGCATACACTATAAAAATCCTAAAGCCTCAAACAATCAATCAAGGGTGAAATATATGCTTTCCCGAAGAAAGATAAGGTACGATTACTCGGTTTCCTTGAAGTGGTTCTTAGGCACAAGCGAAGGAATCACCCACCACCCTCCTACACTTACAACAAGGGTTACCTTCCAAGCCCGTCCAAGGTGAACCAGAAATAGCCTTCCAGTTTACCTAGGTATGAACCCTAAATGTCAAGAGACTAAATGATACCTTAGCTATACCAACAGTCTGGGGGGACAGTCGCAAGCCTGACTCATACGCATGGGCAGGGTATCTGAGCCCAAAAATCTGTCTAGGACAGAATCCCCAGATGCATAAAAGTCCTAATTTACGTTTTGAAAAGGAATCAAAGGGTTATCTCCTCAGTCCAATGCCTCCACGCGGCCTCGTGCTTGACTCCCTTTTGAGAGGAGCTTCCCAAATACAATTGATAAAGTCAAGGATTTACCTAAAGAAAGGTCCACTACGTCTGAATTTTAAAACTTATGGGAAGTTTACACTTCCTATCCCACAAGTCTAGCCTAAGCTAATAGGTGAAAGGCCCCTAAAAATAAAAAGTACTAGTAAATTTTAATTATTGCGTTCATTTTAAAGGGATTTTTCTTACTCAGAAGGAAATGGAGTGATGAACTATGGTGTTTTTGACTCGATAAGAAATAAAAAACGTAAAGGTGTATTCTTTTTTCAAAGCAAATTACCACTATTAAAGCAAACTTCTTTTTCTTTTTGTAAATATATATTGATGAACAAAATGTAATGATAAAGAGAAACTAAGGCTATGTTTTTTGTAGTTTTTGAGATTATATTTTTTAAAACTGAAATGAAAACTACTTATGAAAAAGAAAATGCAAAAGCTTGAAAATGTTTTTCTTTTCACTTTTTAAAAATGCTCAAACTCTACCATGCACCTAAAATGCACTAAACTTGAGTCTAATTGGATCAAATCAACTGTATAAAATAAGCAAACTCAAGTAAATAGTTCAATAAAACCAAGAATCAACCAACAAAGGGAGACATGAACCCTAGCTTGGGTGTGTACAATGACAAGAAATCACTGTAAACTCACAAAGGTAAGTGGCAAACCAGCCACTATTAGAAGATAGACTAGAAAAACAATGCCCAAAACCCTGATCACTGATTCGGACAAAGACACTTCAACCTATAACCCAAATAGGCCAAGTTACTTCAAAATGCAAACAGAAGACAATCCAAACAAAAGAAACCCAAGGGCTTTACAAGAAAGCACCAAGTGTGGTCACCAAGGTCTTCAGACTAAAAGCACAGTATCCATAAAGAAAGCCAACTAACAAACAAGAATTACACAAAGATAGGGACAAGAAAACCCTAGCCTAAAAATCCCTATTTCCAGGCTTGTACGCGACTGTGTATAAGGGCAACTCGCGTGCTGTACACGACTATCCAAGAGAGAAACCCGCGTATGCAGGCCTCTGTACGTGACTTTGTAGGAGAGCAACCCGCATACAGGTACAAAATTTTTCTCAAAAAATAAGAAAAATCCACAAGGCTTTCAAACACTATGGTAAGCGTGAACCAGGATAAAATACCACACACAAACTTCAAGGCAAAGACTAGTCAGGGGTGACAGAAACAACCTACAGCAGTCTGGGCTCCCCAGCGGAGTCACCAGTTCTGTTGTACAGGAATAAACACCTTATAACCAAAGGTCTGGGGTTACCAACATACTCATAAAACTTGCAGGCAATCGACTTTAGAGTACAGAAAAGGAAATAAGAGGATAGAAAAGACTCACCCGATACACGACAGTTGATCCTAGCTTTGTCCTCTTCCACTCTGCTTCTCCTCCAAAGCCTTCAGGGATGCTTCTCCTTCACCTGTCAAGAGCAAATCCTCCAAGTGCAAGATGATACATGTATATAAAATAGGTCAGATAAATCATATACAAAGTGCTTAATCATAAGTATTCATCAAACTATAATACATGAAAGACATTCAAGACACATATGGAAGAAGGATTCTCTTTATTAACAATAATGAATGAGTTCAGATTACAACCCAACGCCTAAGACAAGGACTCCTCTGCAACCAAAGGATTCTGAGTTCCACTGCTCCAAAGACTTATGAATGGATACCACCAGCATAACCTTGCTCTCAAAGTATGATTGATTAATACCCTCCCCAAGGCCTTTATTTATACTTAGTGAAATAAGGCAGTTTCGAGGGTTGAGGAGGTTGAGACAGTTAAGGTGATTATGGTTAAGGGCTTAACAAATCTCAAATAATCGCGATTTATTATTTTTAATGTCAAAGGAAGGTGTATGCGGGTATTAATACTGGCAACTCGCATATGACATGTGAGTTGCTCTAAGGGGAACCCGCGTACAAATCTATACACGAGATGCAATTACCAATACTCGTGTACAATACGCGACATGCTTTAATAAAAGGCGCTTATGTACACGAGTTGCATATAGGAAGAGGTGCGTACAGCACTTGACATATTCAAAGGTAAAAATAACCAGCTGGATGGATGATAAATGTGGTTCATAATATGCCCATCTATAGTGTTTTAGGCAACCTTCAATCCATAAATGTCCTTTTGTGTTCCAACATAAGGAATGTCGGCACTCGGAAGGAGAAGTGCCATTCAGGTGGATAACAGTGTTGAGTTGAATTACCCCGTTGTTGATAAACAAGCATACGCGGGCCATAAATACTAAATAACATAACCAAAGTTATTGTTCCTTACCCAACAATCTGCAATCTTTTTGTACAGAAAGAGTTAGAAGAGAGAAGAGGAAATTGAGTCACAACCTTGCAAGAGTATGACTTGGAATTTAAGCCAGCAACTATCATCAAAGGACAGGGGCTTTGAAAATTAATGGCTGAAATTTAGGACAATGAAGAGAATGAATGGGATCAAAATGAAATGGAGATGCACATGGTTGATGTGTGTCCCATATTTACAGCTCCAGAATCTTGGTATATATATTTAGTGCACTATCTCCAACAGGGTTATTTGCCTGAACACTAGAATTCCAAGTAGAGAAGGGAATTGCACTTAAAGTCTACATCTTACCAGATAATCAACAGAGTGTTGTTCAGAAAAACTTATGATGGAGTTTTCCTCAGATGTTTAGAACGAGAATATGCAGCCAAAGTAGTTAAATAATTTCATGATGGCCCTACTGGTGGTCATTTTTTAGAAGATACTACAACACATAAGATTCCAAGAGTTGGATACTACTAGACAACTTTGTTCAAAGATGATCATGCTTATGTCAGAAAATTTGATACTTGTCAAAGGAGTGGTGGGAGACAAGCTAAAGCAGCTGGGCCATTAAAACCAGTTATCATTTATGAACCATTCAAGCAATGGGGGATTGATATTATTGGAGATATTAATCCAAATTCCTCATTACAACACAAATACATCCTTACGGAAATAGACTACTTCACCAGATGAATGGAATCCATCCCGTTATGGAAAGTAAATGAAGATGAAGTCATGTAATTTTTGCAAGACCATATTATGACCAGGTTTGGGGTTCCAATTTCCCTGGTTTTCGATAATGCATCTTATTTTTTGTCCATTAGACTTACTGCATTTGCAAATGAGAAAGGAATAAAAATACATTATTCTGCTAACTATTATCCACATGGTAATGGGTTAGCTGAGTCTACTAATAAGAATCTCATTAGAATTCTAAAGAATACTGTCATAGAAAACCAGAGGAGCTGGAACATAGCTCTCCCAAATGCACTTTGGGCTGATCAACTCACACACAAGAATTCCTTAGGTGTGTCACCCTACACCTTAGTCTACGGAAAAGAAGCTATCCTGCCCCCCAACATTTTATTGCATTCTTCTCAACTATCCCAAGTGTCTAGAGGATCTAATAGTGAATTCTTACAAGCCCCAATCAACACTCTACTGAAATTAGAAGAGTCTAGATCCAAGTCCAAGGAAAGGTTTAAGCATCAACAAGAGATTGTGAAAAGATGGTTTGACAAGCACAAGTCTGGGAAGAAAGAGTTTGAAATAGGAGATTTGGTTCTGAAATGGGATCACCCGCATGATGAAAAGGGAAATCACACTAAGTTTCAACATTTATGGATAGGCCCGTTTCAAATTGCAGAAAAGTTAGGCCCCTCGACCTACAAGTTACAATATTTGCAAGGGTGGGAAGAGAATCTGCCGTTCAATGGTTTGGTTCTCAAACCTTATTTTACTTGATGTTTAGATTTTCTTTTCTGTACATAAATAAACCTTTGATTTTTGTTTATTTTCTTTGTATTTAGTTTTCCTTATTTATATTTTCTTTCTTAGAGTTTGATTTATTTTAGTTTGTTTATTTTCTTTATTTCAGTTTCAAATAAACCAACAGAACTTGTGACAATTGGGGAACATTGGAATTTTGGGAAATATGCAAATATTTTGATTAAAAGTCCCCTTATTAAATATACATATATCATGGTTCAGATTCTCTAAGTTGGTAGACTATCTAAAGGGAGCTAATGAACACATTAAAGTCCCGTTTTAACCTTTATCAAATAACTAAGGTTAGAAGGGTCTAGAATACTATTTTGGGACTCCATTCACTACACATTAAAATCAGTCCTAGGAAGATCACAACAAAGGACCCACAGAGAGGAAGCATAGTGGAAAAATATATGATATTTAAATGATCCCATGCCACAAATAAAATCCAAAAGGCCAAAAAGAGTTAAATCTCCTAGAAAGAAAGCATACATCAAAAGACATACTGAATAATATCAGTATTGGATAAGATTGCTCAGAGGTTCTTCTTCGACCGTGAGATGAAAGAAAACTATCTCTCACACAAAAGGACACTATGGATGGAAGAACCTAAACCAAGTTTCAAATGAAAGAAGAAATCTGAGAAGACTCAAAAGGAAAAAAGTCCAAAATCATCATAAGAATGCAAAAGGCATGGGAATGAGGAACAAACGAATATGTCTGACCATACTCTGTTACAATCCTGTGGAGTCCGAGCTATAAGAAATCCAAATGTAGAAGTAAATGAACCTCATATCTTGGCCTCAAAAGAGTTATCAGGAATTTTGGAAACCCTGGTTACCTTATCCTAGTGGACCATAATCAATGTTAAAGTTCTAAATATTGCACTCCTGGAAAGGTATGGACATCTTAAAGAAATCTTGAAAGTGTGGGAAGAGTTGTTTTAACAAAATACCGTGAAGCATATTTTGATTTTAAAATTCAGTTTTTCTAGAGATCTATGTTCACCAGCCAGTCGCCAATTGTTGCTACTGCAACTATTCCCCCAAAAAATTTACATTTTTTAGGACCCCCTTTAAAATCTTAGTTTTGCTTCTTAGGCACTTTGAGTTTGAAATCCAACATTTATAATTTGGTTTTAGCATAGGAAAGTCTCAAGATGTTTTACCAAGAGGGAAGGTTTTATTTTGACCCACTTTAGTGGATGGTTTTCCAAGTTAAGAACCGCTACAATGGAAAGCTTTTCATTTTCAGGCCACTACAGTGGACACGTTCTCAAGTTTGTGCCGCACTAGTGGGTGAATTTTTTGTTTGCATATCGAAAATACTTCCAATTTCTTTTCATCCCGCTACAGTGGATGGGTTTCATATTTGGAGCCACTACAGCGACTGGCCTTTCATCTTGCACAGTGGAAGCTTCTCAATGGTCAAGCCGCAATGGTGGATGAAGCTTCATTTTGAATGTTGGATAGACTCTCAATGTTTTTGTTCCGCTATTGTGGATGGTTTCTCATTTTCGAGCCCACTACGGTGGATGATATTTTGGTTCGTGTCTCGGTCAAATTTGGAAGCCGCTTTAGTGGAAGTTTCCTAAGGTCTGGGTCACAGCAACGGACACGCTTGCAAGTTTGGTATCGGGATCTTCTCTAATTTTTTAGACCCGCTATAGCGCATATCTTTCCTTTACATTACCACAATGGTGGAGAAGTTTCCTCATGATTGACCCAATCCTCATGAACCCCACTTCGGCAGAAGTAGTTTGAGTCTTGGAGCCACTAAGGCGGTTGTCATTCACATTTTCCTTCTGATATTGTTTGACCGCTGACACAAAAAAAGGGAATTCGAGCATTTTTTCACGTTTCAAGCCGATAGTAGCGGTTGTGTTGAGATATTAGAGCTGTCGTTATCGGGGTTGTTTCCATATTGACTCATATATTTTCACCCGATGTATAGCGTTTTGGCACCCATGGTGTTTTTCCTCGCGTGTGTGATGTTAATGATTTTACTGTCCAGCTAGAATGTTTTTTTCCCATGAATACTTATTAATACGTCGTTTCAAATTTTTACCACTCATTGTGTTTACGGTAAGGCTTTGAGAGATGTTGTACGATTTATCCCATTTGAAGTGTCATGTGGTTGGTGGAAATCGTGATGTGGATCTCACGTGGTGCTTATTCACCAAGCCTCTTCGACCAGGTGTCTATCCTCGTGCCTTCTAGGTAGGTATAAATTGTTTTCTTTGATTGGTCGAGTTATTTCGAGCTTACCCTCATCGCTCTACCTGCTCTAAAGATTTCACCAGTTCGTCCGGAGGCATTTTTGCCCACAGTATGTTAGGTCATGATGAGTATACAGAGGCCCGAGCATTTCGCCATGCATGGATATGACCTGCTACTCGCTGCTGAAAAACAACGGAGACCGTGGCTCCCTTGGTTCAAACAAACCTTGTAGGTTTAGGTGCTATATCTTTCGATCATGGGGTATCAAGCCCAGTGGTTTGAACCTTGGGAATCACTACCATAAGCCTCTTAGATTTTGTGTGTCTATGGATGCAAGGTGTTGCAGAGGTTTAGGTTAATTTTCGCTACTAGAGTGCAGGAGCCGAGACCTGCCTGTGCAGAAGCTTTATTGCCATTATCTTACCCATTGACCTGCGTAGTGTTTCTTTTTAACCAATGGACAAGGATGGTAGGGTAATGAAGAATGTTGATGTTGTTTTGAGCGGTTTTTCCTAGCACACTATATAAATTCGCTTTCTTTCTCATTCAAATGCATAGGTTAGTTAAATGATGTAAATACTAAAATGATTTTATGTCATTGCAGTCACAGATCATACCAGACAGCATGAAGAAAAAAGGAAATAAGAAGGCCAGGATCGTTGAATATGATTCGGATGAAGAAGTTGTAGAAGTTGCACCAGTAGCATGGGTTGAAATATTATATGAGGACACTAAGGCAGTCACTGGAGCAGAGCCCAAATTCAGATGGGGCCATATTTACCACATGCTGGTAGAAAGGAAAGTTCTAGAAGCAGGGTTGGAAGACTTGGACCCGTACGATAACATACTGAGGTCCGTGATTACCAAAGTGGCCACCATACCAGAAATTTTTACCTATACAGAGGTCATCAGATGGGTGCTTCGTAGGATAGAAATAACAGGGATGATGATGAATGATGTGGAGAACAAAGGTTTTTCCTCTTTCGCACCCGCATTTTTATCAGCAGCATACAGCTTGCCCGAGAAAGAGGTTACTATGACAACTGAGTGGGTGAAGAGCTTACAACTTGACTATGAAGCCACAACAAAAATGATGGTGGTGGAGGGAAATACCTTCAGACACAAACAATCTAGGGAGTACGAGACAACTCATATGCACCCCATACAGGGTGATAGTGTTGATGTTGAACAAGATTTATGGTAGATCAGACGGGAAATTTTACAAGTTTGGGTCGATCCCACTAATCTACCATATAGCTATGGAAGGGACAGTCTTCAACTGAGCTGACATAATAGCCAAAAAAATTTCCATCTCTATCAAAGCATCCCAAGAAGGCTTGCGCCTTGGCAAGTATGAATTCTATATGTATTCCTTCTTAGTGGATTGTATACTTTACCGCTATTAGTTTGAAGGGCTAAATTGTACATGGAAGGGAGGGAAAGGCCCTATATACATAGCTTACCAAATATTGGGGTCACACAAATATCATAATCACTATAAGATGATCTGTGAAGAATTCTTGATGCCCTTATACCAACTGATTTTTCTAGAAGAATGTACATGCCTATTTGAGGGAGCCTTAGAGTCCATCAAGGATCATGGAGATTACTTCTTCTTTGATTAAGGTACATATCTGAGGATGTATGGGGGAACAAAGGCACCCTCATTACTACCAAAGTACGCCACAAATTACATATTTCTCAAGGAAGTTGTTAGGAAGCTTTTTCTAGATGGTTTTGGAAGTCGCCTGTTTGATCTAAAGAAGGTTGTGTTCCCACCATTACCCTTCTATGTGGGAAGTTATAAGTTTTCCAAAGTTAAGAGTGCTCTAGAGTTTTTCAAGGAGATGGAAATGTTCCATTTTGGAGAAAAGAGATTTCCCCGAAATGATTCCTGGGAGAAGGTAACAGCATATAAGAAAGCCATAAAGGTAAATTTTGAATATACTAACTATGTGGAAAAAGATGAAGAAATATATAGGAATGTTTCAAGAATGATTGATTTGAATAAGTGGTTGAAAATGAAGACCAAAGTAACTGGGGGGTAAAGGTAGCAGCAACAACCCAGAACCAAAAGAACGAGAGGACGAGGCTGCAAGAAAAGAAAAAGAAGAAGCTACAAGGAGGTTGGAAGCAGGTGCAAAGAAACTTTTAGCTGAGGAAAAGAAGTGAGAAAAGGAAGAAGAAGAAGTAGTTAGGAAAAAGAGTGAGGAAGATAAGAGAAAGAAAGAGGAGGCTATCAAAGAAATGATTGAAAAACTAGAAAGGGCCATAACTCAAGAAGCTTTAAATATGGAACAAGAAGTAGAAGACCAAGAAGGGTTCACAGAAGAACAAACCAAGGAAATCCAGGATGATGTAGGTGGTGAGGATCAAGGATGGCACCTTGTTCGCAATGACCCTAAGGACCTTCCATCCACTTCAGAAAATATACTTACAGGAGGGCATCTCCCTTTAGTTTAGTTGGAGTTGGTGTCATTTACCCCATCGAAGCAGTATGATGTTGCATGCCTAGAAGATGTACAGTTTGATCCCAAAAAGAAGTCCATCATGTGGAAAACGGAGAAGACTTTGAGGATGGGAAACCAAACCCCGGTCACTACAGTGACAGAAAGAATAGTAGTGAAAAATGTAGAAGATAATCCAAAGCAGTTGGCCTCCATGGGCATTGCAACTACATATGTGAATTCTCATAATGTTGATAAAATCACAGAAACCCTTGATCAGTACAAGGGGAAAATGGCCGATATGAAAGAGGTTTTGAGGAAGGAAGAAAGAGTAGGAATGGAATAAAAGAGGGAATATGAAGCTACTCTTTCAAACTATGAAAATATTCAACAAGATCACCAGAGTCATGGGGAGGAAAGGGATGAGTTGAATCTGTCAAACATGGCCTTTGAAAAGGAGAAGCATAAGCTGGAAAGCAAGATAACAAAAGTGGAAGGTCAGAAATCTGTAGCTGATCAGCATGCAGAAGAGTACAGAGTTAGGATTACTGGACTTGAAGCACAAAAAAACTCCTTAGAAGTACTCTTAAAGGCAACCAAGGATCAAAGAATAGACATCACACCTCTGACAAAGCATGCTCTTTTTCTCAGGAGTAAGATCTATCAAATGCAGGTTCAGATCACGGGAGAAGTTTTCAAAATCAAACAAGTAGAAGATTGATTGAAGGAAATTTAAGCCACAACTACATAATTCAAGGAAAAAACTCAATACATTGTAGAGGTCATTCAAGGACAATCGAGATGGTTGGAAATGACCAAGGAGCCTTCGGAAAACACACCAGTCAAATCTCCAGAAAGATTGTAGCTTGAGTATGAACTGATAGGTTTCAGCAATAGAGATGCTGAGAAATTGATAGAGGCAGTCAAGAAGAGAATAGACAAATGCAACGAGTTTTCTAAGAAAGTTCTCACAACCCATAACAGATGTCAGGCATCATCCAAGAGGATGTTGGATGAGCTTACGCCTCATGAAGAACACTTGAAGCAATTATATGCTAGATTTCAGGAGGGTGAGCTTGGCATACAGTTGATAAAAAAAATTAGATGAAAGGGTGATTAAAAATGTGATTGCTCAAGCTGCAGTGAATAAATTTCTTTTAGAAGATCAGCGTCGAATACTCCCAGCAAGGATGGATGACATAAGGGCTCATGCTTCCAAACATGAAGCCATGGTCATATTCCTGGAAACAACATATTTTGAGTTGATTGTTTCGGATGCTATGGCATGGAAACAATTTATTACTGAGGTGACTGGGACCACTTAAGCGTTTGTCGTAAGTACACATGGAAATATAATTGTAATATTTTGTGTATTTAGTTTTTTTTTCAAGTAGGCACACTAGAAGACAAATCTTTTTGTAACCGAATGTAAAGGAATCCCAAAGGGAAGGATAACCAAGAGTCATTGTGTAAATGTATAAATATAGCTAGAATCAAATAGAGATAGGACTTTTCTAGCTTTCTCATGTGAAACACTTATTGTAAGAGGAACTATTTCTGATTATAATAAAGAGGATTGAATTTTCTACTGGAGAAGGAGCTGTTGAGTTTCAAATGCATGTTGTGTGGATGGCTAGATAGAACTATTTTTGTGTTGGATGACTATGCAAATTTGTGAGATCGTTCTAACTCTGAACTATTTCTTAGTCGTGAATGATTTCATTTCCTTGTTTTGAATCTTTTGCAACAAACGAGTAATGGATTCTTTAATAAACAATGAGTTATCTCTATGTTAATCTTTCTACTATGTTCCATGTATTTTGAATTATATCAGCTATCTATAAAATTCTGTGTGCATAAAATACAGTACATTACTCATACAAATAATCATCTTTCTCCCTAGGGATAGGTTAGTTAGAATTAGATTAGTTTAGCATAGTTGTTATTTGATGTCTGTGATTTAGGAACAAAGGGGATAAGACAGGAGGTAAGAACCTACACATCACATTGTGAAACCTTTGCTTCCTAATCATCTACATTTAATCTAGGAACTTGCATATCATTTTATAAAACATAAAAACTCACATAGATGGTGGACTGGACTGTAACCGGTAAAACAGATTTAAACCGTTACTTAACTCTACGGTAGTCGGACCTTTAACTGGACGGATTCCCCATACCAAACAATGAACGAGCTAATTGGGAGTGGTTATTGGGGATAATCCCTACTGTCAGTAGCTGGGATTTTCCAAGCATCAACATGACTCTCACCTCAATTACACATTGTGGGATGATAGAATCAGTGTCAAAAGGTATATAGGTACCTCACATTTCCAATTAGTCCATGGAAAATAAGTCATCCTACCCATTCAGTTGGGTCTACCAGTTATGAAGTTGTTACAAATGGAACAAGAGGATCCAAATGATATGGAAATAAGGATTTATCAATTGATAGAGGTACAACAATTCAGGGACCATATTGATGTCACACTCAAAATCTGTAAGGACAAGATAAAGGATAACTTTGATAGAAAGGATATAGTATCATTATTTCCACCTAGGAGACCTAGTTCTAAAGTGGGATGCTAGAAGAGAAGACAAACCCAAGCATGGAAAAATCAACAATATTTGGATTGGTCCTTTTAAAGTAATGACAATACAAGACAACAACACTTATGACCCGACACATCTTGATGGTGATCCGCTAGGAAATACTGTGAATGGAAGGCTTCTCAAATATTGTTTTCATTACTAAACTCTTTATCATGAGAATTTGTATCGTTGTGTACACTAACTTGTTTTTATGTCTTTTCTTTAAGTTTCACTTCATGTAATTTTTTCAAGATTAATTTTGTTTCTGTAACTGTGCAGAAGAAAAAAATGTTGATGATCTTATAGAGTTAATGAGAATCCATAACCCAATGGAATTGAAGGCGCTAGCCTTCGGTTCTAATCCTCTTCCAAATAAAAAGGTTGTCCCTATGAATCCAATGTTGGTGACATTATATGCACCGTATAAATTTTTCAATGACGATGATTTTGTGAGTAGACGAAAGCGTGTGATCTAGTTCCAGGCAAAAATCCTAAACATGATTAGATAATTTTCTAATGTCATATGGGGAGGATCAGCACAATGGTCATTCTTCATAAGAAACATAAAGGATTCAACTATGTTTTCAAGAGGGTGATTAAGTTTACAATAAATGTTATGCCAATTATAATATCATTGCTCCAAGTTAATTGATTCCAGAACAACAGTTGTGATAAGTTCAGGCTTGTTAAGCTACACCAAAGTTAATTTGTTTTCATGACTTGAAACCAAATTTGCTTCTCCACATGTCATCATATTACTGCTTCAAGGTAGAAAAAGTGTTCTTTCTATATGACTGGACCTAAACTGCTTGTACCTATCAATGTCAATGCTAGCTAGACAAGTTCCATCTTGACGTAAAAGGATATCAATTCATGTTGTTGTAAAATGATGGGACACAAGTAATATCTCGGGATTAGGAAATTGAGATCGATGGATTAGGAATCTTCATGCATTCTAACCTACATTAAACTTATTTCAAGCTCTGGACCCTAAGCCCCAATCTGTTAGTACATGTGTCAAATGTTGAGTGCTTTAGGGTCTCAAATCTAGTCTTAATATACCACTCTCACATGGACCTAAAACTAATTTTCATGTTGGAGCCAACCCATTAAAGATGGAAAGTGTCACATCAATATGATTCTCGACCTATCCCTCCCATATCTCTATATCACAATTGGCATGCATCTTCAAGATATTACAAGCCAAATTAATGGCTCCAAATGTTTCAATCTCCCCAAGCTACACAAACTTTAAATATAGATCCAAGATCTAAAAAAAAAACTACTATGTAATGCATCAATGTTTCCATGACCCAGAAAATGCTTTCCTATCATATCCAACAAAGGGGCCCACCATACCAATAACCAACAGATCTGATCGCCATCACCTTGTTGTCCAACAGTCCTCGCTAACAAATGAGTCCATGCTTTTTATTTATCAACATATCATCAAGTGACACTTGTCCCCCCTATTCAATGCACCAATTTTCAAATCTCCCAACTATAAATACTAGTTGGTTTCAATCATTTATTGTGCACCTTACGCAATATTTTTGCATCTCCACCTTCTTCCTTGTTACATGCACATCGCTCTTTTATTGTGTTTCCTATTCAAAGAAGGTCCAGAATTAAAGCATCATGGAATCCACTCCTAAAATAGTAATCAACCTCTCTGTCTACAAGAAACCCATTTAGTGGTGAGAAGCACTTGGGAGATGGCCATTTCGACATATATGGCCCCATGATTTCTATTGATAACCTGCACCTAATTTCTAGATAGCCTGAACATCTAGCTAAACAAGGGGGGAATACCCTAAATTTGTGGACTTCTATATTAGTGAAAGGTATTCTTCCTAATGTCTGACCTTTCGTAAAGATGGTACAATGGTGTGTTGAATGGTACACTCCTAAAAGAAGAGCCATCGTCTCCAAGTATGGCTCTAAAATTTGTTCAATAAATAAGTTCCTCCCAGAGATGATGGAAATTGAATATGGTGTAGATCGACTAGTTTTTGAATAAGAATCCCTTAGTTCCAAAGTCAAATAATTATCTACCAAAAACCAAGATGTTTTTATTAGAACCCTACTTCCACGTGGAGCTACAATGTCTTCACCTTATAATATGAGCATTTTTCTATGCAGGCTCAAGAAACAATTGCCATGGTATGTCCAATTTTGGGATATAACTATGACCGGGTTGTTGATGATGCAATTCTAGGATTTATTTTGTTGTCAAATTTGTCTACTCAAGAGTCACCCATAAAATTGGACATTGTTGCATTTTTTATAGAAATTATCTATGAGTTGCTTAAAAACTTTGCTTCAATGAAATTTTTAGATATTATACTTACCTATTGTACATTATCCTCTACCATAACAAGGAACTCTTTGACCAAAATGACCTAAAGAAATCTTTAGCACAACCTAGCAATGAAGGTTTCCCCGAGTTCGAGAACACTGTGATGACCAAAATATATACCTCATTGTTTGATGAACCTCTCCTAAGGGTGTTTCCTGAATGTAAAAATATACTATAATTGAATCTTGAAGTGCCAGTTAGTGATTCATTTCGTTATGAGAACCACATGGAAATTCATGTATATGGAGTTGGATTAGCACCTTATCATCTCCCTCTCTTATTAACCCCAAGGCTATACACCCTTGAGTACATCAAGTAAATATTTAATTCTAACGCTTTACATTTTGTAAATCATAACAATACTCAAACTTTCAAAATACCTTAGGAAGTTGGTCCTTTGAATGTAAATCCAGCGAATCCCAATCCATAATGGAGGAAATGATAGTTAGTCTGAACCTAATGACTAGTTTTATTTGGAAATATGATCCTAAGGGAATTATATATAAAAATATAAAGTATGTAAGGTTAGTAGGTTATTCGTATTGACATCATCCAGAGCTTAACAAGATCACCAACCTGGATAGCTAGGAGCAAGTAAAGAAGGTTTTGTATCTAGAGCTTCAGGAGGTGTCTCATGTTATCCCAACACCGCAGAAGATAGATGCTTTGGGAAAAAGGTCAATAAATGAGATGATTATTGATTCAAAAGTGGGAGACTTAGAAAGCTTTAGGTCTAGATCCAAAATATCTAGGTCGGAGCAACAATATGATATAGGCATTCATCATAATGATAATCCTACCTCATCGACTCATGTTATTATTTAAAGTTCCCCTTTAGTAGTCTAGCCACAAGAGAAGTGATCCTCCCCATAGAGGGAATCCTTAGCAACAACTCAGTCCTATCCATATAAATTTGGATTATTTGGTGTATATGCTTAGATCAAAGAGGATAGTGTATATCTACAAAATATTTTTTTTTCAAAAAAAAAATTTCTACAAGATATCAAGAGAGAATGTTATCGGCCCTTTATTTATTAAAGGGGTCACTCAAAATGGAAATCTTGGAACCTATTGCACCTAGGGGTCAGAGGGTTCCCTCCAATTTCAAAACTAATCAAGTTACTTTTAATTTGGATGCCTTTCAACCTAGAGATATCATGTAATACATAGACAAACTAGAGAGGGTGTCTACCAAGATGTGATGAAATACAACATGAGTGTGAATAAATTGTGAGATTCATTCAATAGGTTTGAGCACTTGCTTAAGAATGATGAGTCATCTACTCAAGCTAAAGAGTTGAAGATCAAGGATTTAGATCAACAAATATCTAAATTGGAAAAGGACCCAAATAATTTAGATCTTGTCTAGAATATGCTAAAAGAGAAGGACAAGGACATTTCAGCTTTGAATAAAAGGCTCAATGTACCTATCATTGATCATGAAAATGGAAGAATTGTTTGCAGCACAAGTAGAACTTGAAAAGTAGTTGCTGAAAATAGAATTCATAAGGAGAAGATAGTGGCACTTGGAGGAGAGGTAAATGAACTAAAGAAGAAAAAAAATCATGGCCTCGTATTAGCCAAATCCACCATCTTGCAAGCCTCATCCTCTACAAATACTATTGATCAATTTTCTAAAACTGTGGAAGAAATGAGCATTAAAGAGGCTCAGTTAATCAAAGTTCAAGCTGAATTGAGGAAAAAAGGAAACGAAGTCAAAGTTCTAAATGAGAATCTATCCAGGAAGGAGGTCGTTATTTTGGAACTACATCAATCTAAAACTATCCTGTAGAAGAACATATAAGATTTAACCAAGAATTTAAGTGGTGAGACTCTAGTAAGAGAATCTAGGTACATGATTTGGGATCAAATTGTGATCCAAATGACGATTCATTGGAAGCACTTTGTTATTTCACAAGATGAGTGGGAACTAGCGATTATAGCCTCCAAATACACCCGTAGCATACTCTCACGGCTAGATAGGAGACCAGAATCCTTTAGAGTTGTAATATGAATTCTTAACGAATATAGTCATTAAGCACTTTAGGACATTGAAATACGATACAATATTGGTATGGTCATTGAATCAAATAAGGTAATTACGAATAAATCAATGGCTCGAAATGTCAGTGAATTGGACTCTCAATTATATCAGGACATTGTTTCTTTTAAATTTATGTTTGTCAATCTTATCAATCAGGGGATCCCATCTCTCTGGGATGGAAACAAGTATTTTTACCTAAAAAAACACTACAACGCCTTAATGATGGAGGCCCAAAACTCTGAAGTCACCCTTTTAGATATTCAAGGAGAATTATAGGGAAAAACATTGTTTGATCAATTACATAAGGTGTTTGAAATTATAGTTGGGTTACAGACAATTTTCATGATCTTTCCCAATCCTACCTATTATCACTATGCAAAGCTTGATATAGCTTCCAGAGAAATTATGATTTTCAAGTACCGAATGGGAAAAATGGAAGAATATAACAAATATTTAGCAACTTAGATAGGAAGTAAGGGAATCAATGTTTCAAGTATATGTTGGGACTTCATCATCTCACCCACCTATTATTCCCCTTGGCCCACCTCAGCAAGGACCTCCTCAAGTGCCTCAACATCCAAGTCGGCATCAAGCTAGTTAGCCTGAAAAATCACTTTATGTTTTTTTTTTGAATCAGTTTTGACAACCTGCCATGTAATTGTAATATGTTATGTAACAAACTTTTGTTGTAAAATCTAAATGCTATAGATAGATCCTAAGGCTATTTATTAATGGTCGTAAATTTTTATAGTGAAGTGTAACTTCTCAGAGAGTTGTTTGATCTACGCTTGAGTTTTATGATACATCTGCTATATTGTAATTTTGGCATTGAGGATTCTTAATTTTGATGGTTATAGATTGTCCTTCCTTCTTTTGTAATGTTTCCACTCCTTCCATTTTCATGTAATGTTTCTATTAATATAATACAAACCTCCGAAGCCAATTGTTCGACATTTATTTGATTCAAATCTAGTAATGAATGTATTTTCACTCTTAATGTGTAATGGAATATTCATGATATGTTAATTGGAATAAAATTTGTTGTCCCTGTAGTGATATTTTTTTCTAGTATTACATTTTGTGTTCAAGCTACTAAATTCTTTCTACCCAATACACTTTCTTTATTTGTGGGATAAAACCTACTATCACAAATACTTTGTCTCATTACATCCATTCATACATTTCATTTATTAATTTCTATAATGTCAAAATGATGCCCATCTTTTCTCCTCTGGTTACTTATATTAGTCAAGATTAGTTCATGATTTAAGGAAGTTGATTAAAGTATTCAAGATTATCGTATCTTCTCCAAGAAGCAGACCCAACCATACACAAATCAAAGTTATCGATGCCTTGGCATAGTTTCAGAAATAGCTTTGGAACATCTCAAGGACTAACAAGAGTCATTTGATAAGGTGCCTTATTGGGAAGACTTGATCTCGGTATCAAGTCAATATGATTTGCTATACCCCTCAAGGGGGGTATACCTATAGGTAAATCATCTGCAACAATTTCATTAAATTTATTCAACATAGGATGAATCTATGGTGGAACATAATTCATTTACCCAACTGATTGGACTCCTTTTGGTATAATGGAAAAATATAAATTTATCCTTTTATGTTTTCTCGAAACCTCCTTAGTTGAGCATAACATTACTCATCTACTACTACTTCCCAAATCTTTTTGATATTTATGATGTTTTTTTTTCATCGTATTCTCCAACATTGGTTCTAATCAATAGCATTATCCATCCTTTATAAACTCATACATATTTTCCCTTCCATCATGATCCACCTTTATATCAAATAACCATGGTCTTTCAAGAAATACATGGAATACAACCATGTCCACTACATCACATGTCAAGACTTGTTTAATGAATTTCCCAATCTGAAAATTCAATAGACACTTCTCAGTCATGGTCACCTACTTCCATTTCTATAACCATGAAACCCTGGATAAATTGGGATAGGAATGATGTTTCAGTTTCAATTTATTATTAACTTCCATGGACACCAAATTCTCAGTACTTACATCGTCTATAACCAGATTGCAACACTTATCCTGAATTTTAAGTTTAGTTTTAACAATACTATTCCTCTGCGTAGGATCGACCATTGTCTTCTCTTTAATCTAAAGTGGAACTCTTTGAAACACTAAAATTTGACCCTGCTCCTATTGTGGAACCATCACATTATATCCAACCATTAATATATATATTCCTATGTAACATGTGTTCTAAACTCACTTCTCTTTCCTGAATTATAATTTTCCAGGAATTCAAATGCCTTTTGTCCCTCTACACCACATTGGTAACAAGTGATAACATAATTTCCTCTTCCTGTTCTAAATCATCTACTTCTTCCAACACCATTTCCTCCTATTGCACTCTTTCTACTGGTGGATTCAACCTCCTTTTCACTTCTTCTAGAAGTACTTTCTCTTCCTTTACATCAAGTTCCCATTCCTAGGAATTTCTGTTGTAACTTCCTATCAATATTTTCCTCTACCTTTAGAGCCACTTGATAGGATTCATCCACATAATAGAAGTATTGTGTGATCATCTCATTATTAATCTCATATTTCAATCTATTTACATATCTCACCATTATCTAATATTATGGTTCTTTTGTCCTTGACTTAAGGGACAAACAGAAAATATTCTCAGTGTACTCTCAAGCAAATGTCTCTTTCTGCCTCAAATATTTCACTTGCATACATAGACTCTGATGGTAATCAATATGAAAAAAATTTCCTTGATCTTACTTACCATTTTCTGCCAAATTTCAACCTTCTCTTGTTGGTTATCTACCTATTCTTTCTGCAGCATATCACACTAAAGTGCAATGTCTACCTTCAGTTTGGTTATAGCAAACCGAACTCAGTTTGGGTATTTAATTTTTTTTGCAAAGTATATTTTGATCTCTCATATCCAATCAGTAAGATCCTCTAGTTTCATATCACCATCATAGCATGAAACTTCCGCCCATGTACCACCTCAACTCTGTAGAAAAAATATTAACCTTACCGTTGGCTCTCCTTCCTCGACATGTTTCTCTTCTGCAATATCTTCTTCTAATTCAAATTCTACTTCAACATCTCCAAATATTCTATTGTCTACTTCTTACACCTTTCTTCTCATTTCCTTTATCTCTCTTTCTCTTCCACCTCCCCGTGTTTTTCCTCTCCTCCATGCTGACATTCCCACAATTTATACTGCAATCTGTGTTCTAACTAGCATCCATAGGCCATGCCTCCAGCTGTTGTCTTTCCCAACTTACCTTTCCAAAACCACGAATCTACAAGAGTCTTATCATAGACTAAGACACAATATCAAGAAATTATGTGCTTTGACACCACTTGGTCATACACCATGTATATATATACATCTAGTCAACATTCATAGAAACAATTTGTATCCAACTAAGACCTACAAGAATCATGCTTCCCTAAAACAAAATATTCGCTACCAGCATGCTTAATTGATTATATGGAATTAATGAAATAGTGAATAAGGAAAATTGATACATTGAAACACAAACAAAATAAATCAGATGAAAAATAAGGATTTCCTATTCAATTAGTTCAACAAATGCAATGAAGAACAATTTCATTTCTTACAAGGATTCCCTCATTCCTATGCAGTCATGATTGTTACTAGATTGATTTCTTATTTGTGTGCTCACTGGATGAATCTCATTGCGATTTCTTGGTGTGCCTCCAATTCCTCTTCCATGATCTCAAGCAAGCCTTCCTCTAGAGTGAACCCTCTTCCTCCTCCCTTCAATTTCCCTTCAAAACAATTTTTCCATGCGTTAGTTGTAATGTGATCGATTTGGTGGTTGTTATAAATGTTTGGCGATTTGATTTCCATTCTAAGGTGTATGTCCATGAGTGGTTTCTCAATATCATATGCTACATGTATCTGCATCTACGTTCCATCTAATATGTAGCCAATGATCTGCAACAATAACATGTAGCCAATGTGTCCATAAGGTAAATATGCGTATGTAGCCTCTTATTCCACCCATTAAACTAACTCAAGAAACTGGAATTTTTTTTTGGGCTGATGTGGATTGTCGGAACCCAAATATGATCTTGCATCAATTAACCATGGTCATAGTAAGTGCCCCATCACTTGGTTCCATTTCAAGACTAAGAGAAAAATTCAGAGGGAGTTTAAGCAATTTGTTTTCAAGCATTTTTAGGAAGCAATGAACATAAACAATAGTGACCCTAAAAAAGATAAGAAAATTTGCAATGAGTATCTTCTGTGGTATCCAAATATTGTCAGGATATTTAGACACTTAGGAGTTTGTTAAGATCAACTTGTGTAATATATCCATTAGATAAAGTGTGTTTCTTTTGCATTAGCATCCATTTGTAAATATTTTAATCTGACGGTCACGATATGTTCTAGACATAAAGTGATCTGACGGTTCAACTTCTCTTAGATCATACCTACATTGATCCGTGGCTTAACATCCGATTGGTCCATGATCTATATTTAAAGAGCATGGAGGGTCCTTGGCTAGTTGATCGATTATGAGAAGCTCATATGTAACTTTCTTTCGTTGACATAATAAATTGCTCCAAGTAGCTATTTGGATGGGGCCGTGGATTGTTTCCCACTCGAGGGTTTTAACCATGTGACAAACATCGGTGTATTGATCGGTGATCTGTTTGTGTGAAGTGGTTGATCTAGTTGTTCAGTCTTTTGGGAGTACCCTGTGTACCTAAACATGGTATCAGAACGTTTATGAAGAGCCACTTCCGGTTTTGTTCAAGATATGCAATCGGTGTTGCCGAAACTTTGAAATGGTTTCTGGTTTTGGAGTTTCTATTCATTTTTGGCGTATGGGGGCTATTCCATTACGTCTAGAGTGTCATTTCTATTGAGAAATAGTTTTTGTTTCATCGAAAACCATTTTTGTTTGATCCAGAAACACCCATTTCGGCAAATTTGAAGGTATAATGTTACAATGACGGATTTGTTTTTTTTTTTAATCTCTCATATTTTATCAGTTTTATTATTAGATATTTATTGTGTTAGTATTGTACTATTGCCTTCCCTGGCTGCGTATGCTCTTTTCCATGCACCTTGCGTGATCGCGACAAATCAAAAACAGAAAGGGAAATTTGTTATTGTCTTCTCGGCTACGTATGCTCTTTGTCATGCACCTTGTGCGATCATGGCGATTCAGAAACAACGAGAAAACTTAAAAATGTAGACTTTCCGAGTAAGCTAACCAAGATCTAACCCCACCCATAGTGTGGAAAAGTTTTTTTTTTGTTTTTGTTTTTCATTTTTTTTGTGATTTGCAGGAAAGAAAGGCAAGCACGAAGAATGAGAGAGAAGAGTAAAAAAAAAGGCCACCTTCCTCTTTCCATTCTTTTATGTACCTTTTCAACTTAGCTCACTTGGTTCAAAGTTGTTTTATTCTTTAATAGGTCTTGAGTTCAAGTCTTATTAAGTTACTTTTTAGTGCATGCAATTTCTATTTTCAAGTTACTTTATTGTAAAAGTGCATCTCACTTAAATAAAATAAAATAAAAAGTGAGTCACTTAAGTCTTTTAATTTATTGTTGCACTCTTTAAAAGTAACATTATTGTAAAAGTGAACATCACTTATTTTACAAAAGTGATTCACTTAAAAAGAAACTTTCTTGTAAGTGATTGTCAAAGGTTCATCTTGGGAAGAAGGGGGTCCTTTTTTTTAGTTGGTCAAGTTAATATTCGCCACGTCACTATTGGGGACATCTTCAACATTTTCTTTGATCAAGCATAACTTCATCATCCAGAATTAGTTTTCAGTGCCTTTTTTTTTTAAACGGCCTAATTTTTTGAGATATTTGCATCCAGATAGTTAGTTTATGTTTTTTCAGCCATTATTTTACAGTATGGCTGCCCCTTGTGATATTCTACTTACCAGTTCTAACTATTTCTCATGGAAACCTCATATGGAAGATGTTCTATGAAGTAGGAGACTTTTCAGAATTACCTCAGGGAATGAAACAGAACCTATTGATGATGATAAGAAAATAAAATGGGAAAATATATGTGATGAATCTCGTGGATTGATTGGGATGTCAATCTCTACTAATTTGCGATTCCATATATTTGGAATTGATGAACCTAATAAAGCTTGGAAAAAGTTGGAACCTGTGTTTGGTAAACACAATGAAATTCGAGGTCATCAACTTGAGAATGAGTTGATTTCTTTGAATCCAAGTGATTTTTCATGCATTCAAGATTACTTATCTAAGTATAAAACTCTTAGACTCTTATGTGAAGAATGCAAGATTAAGAAATAAGACAAACAATGTATTTATCATATTCTCTCCAAACTTGGACCTGCATATTCTATTTTTGTATCTATATTTTACTCCATGAAAGAATCCGTAAATGTAGCTAGCTATCAAGAGCCTACTCTTGAATCCTTTTGTGATTTGTTAATTAGAGAGCAAGATAATCTCATTCATCTTAGAATAATTAACAATGCAGATACATCTGGGAAAGCCTTATTATCCCAACAAAAAGAAAATTCCAAGCCTCTCAAGAAACAGAAATTTTCGCAATAATAAGCCAAACAAGGGTCCCAAACCCTCTCAGTCAGCTCCTTCTTTAAAAAATGACAAAGGATCCAAGCCAAAAGGAAAGAAGACTAAGCGTCATTGCAATTTTTGTGGGAAAGATAATCATGATGAATCTAAGTGTTTCAAGAAGATGGAAGCCTTGGAAGCAGCAATGAAGAAGCACCACATCAACCTAGATTCATCTTCAGAATATACCTCTCATGGCCATGCACTTTGTTCTTCTGGTTACTCTTATACTGCATCTTCTTCTTCTACTTCAAATGAATGGCTCATTGATTCTGGAACCTCTTATCATATGGCTAAGGATCAAGCCATATTTTCTACTATGCATGAATGTAACACCAAACAAATATTTTTTGGTGATGATAGATCTCTAAGTGTTGTAGGATCTGGAACAGTTCTAGTAGAAAATGGTCATTTCAGTGATGTACTATGTGTTCCAAAAATTTCCCGCAATTTGTTATCAGTCTATCAAATTACTCATTCAGATGAAGGTAAGACTGTGATGTTTACACCTCACCAAGTTGTAATTAAGGATTTTAAAAATCCTCAAAATTTCATTGCTACTGAAAAAGTTGATGATATTACCAGGTTGTACAAATTTAACAACTTTTGGTCATCACCTTTTCCTTCAGTTTTTGTTGCTCATAGTGATAACTTGAGCAAACTTTGGCATGAGCGATTTGATCACTTAAATTATTGCTCATTGAAACAACTATGTAAATAAAATATGGTTACTGGTCTATCAACGGTATCTTGCAAGGATGATGTTTGTTCTGGTTGTGTACTCAGAAAACATCATCGGGACAGTTTTGACAAACGTGCCTCTTGGTACGCCTCGGTTCCCTTGGATCTTGTGCATAGTGACTTGTGTGGTCCTCTTCCATCTGCTTCCTTTTCTGGTTTCAAATATTTCTTAACTTTCATTGATGACTACTCCAGACACACTTGGGTTTATTTCCTAAAATTTAAGAGCGAGGTATTTAACATGTTCTTGGCCTACAAGGCCCTTGTTGAAAAACAATCTGGTCATCAAATTATTAAGTTAAGATCTGACAATGGAAGAGAATATGTTAACAAAAAGTTCACTACTTTCTGCGCTGAACAAGGAATCCAACAACAACACACTGTTCCCTATACACCACAACAAAATGGTGTAGCTAAACAGAAGAACCGCACTTTAAAAGAAATGGCTAATTGTATGATCCAATCTAAGGGACTAAGTCTTCAATATTGGGTTGAGGCCATAAATTGTGCAAATTACATAGTTAATCGCACACCAACTAAAGTTTGACAAGGTATAACACTGAAAGAAGCATGGATTAAAATTAAAATAGATGTAAGTCACTTCTGTGTGTTTGGTTGTGAAGCATGGGCTCACATTTCGGATGAAAAACAGAAAGCATTGCAGCCTAAAAGTGAAAAGTGCATATTTTTCTGATATTCTGAAGATGTAAAATGTTATAGACTTCTTCAGCCACATTCTCATGATATAATCATTAGAAGATATGTTAAATTTAATAAAAATATCTTGGCCTGCGAACCTAACTTGGCGGGTGTGCCATCTTTGGCACACAAGCCTGATTCGGCAATTGTTCCTTCTTCTTCTTCTTCTTCCAACTTCCTTGACGGGTTTCCAACTCCAATTTCTGATGATGACAGTGAGGATGAAAATCCACCTCCGCCTGCTCGTGTTCCTGCAGTTGCACTAGCACCAATGCTTCCTCGATGGGTCTGTTCAACATGTGAAGCAGCTGGTGATCAACATCGAACACGTTCTCAGTTTCAGCGAGCCTCTTCTCTTTTGGCTCAAGTTTCCAAGAATCATGATCCAGAAACTTTTGTAGAAGCTTCAGGAAATCTAGATTGGGATGCATTTATGGATGAAGAATATTGTTCCTTAATGGCAAACGATACTTGGGATCTTGTTCCTCTTCCAAAAGGAAGAAAACTTGTCAGATGTAAAAGGGTCTACAGAACTAAGTATGCATTAGATGGAAGTGTTTAAAGACTTAAGGAAAGTTTAGTTTCCAAAGGTTTTTCCCAAGTTGAATGGATTGACTACAATGAAACCTTTGCTCCTGTTGCAAAAATGAACTCCATCCGCCTTGTTCTTTCCCTTGCAGCCTTACATAACTGGGAAGTCCATAAAATGGATGTCAAGTATGCCTTTTACATGGTGATTTACAGGAGAAAATTTACATGGAACAACCTCCTGGATATGTTCACGATAACTCTAGCCTTGTCTGTCTCCTTAAGAAATCCTTATATGGCCTTAAGCAAGTTCCTAGAGCTTGATATGCCAAAATGGATAGCTTTCTCCTTGACACTAGTTTTTCTAGATGTCATTCCAACCCCAATGTTTATACAAAGAAAGTAGGAAACCATCTCATCATACTTGTTCTTTATGTTGATGATCTTATCCTTATTGGTAGTGACCCTAAACTTTTAACCCATGTGAAATCCAATCTTAAGAAAAATTTTGAA
Organism: Pseudotsuga menziesii; assembly: GCA_001517045.1. NCBI lineage: Eukaryota > Viridiplantae > Streptophyta > Pinopsida > Pinales > Pinaceae > Pseudotsuga > Pseudotsuga menziesii. The sequence goes on from LPNX010250935.1 coordinate 462,803, forward strand.
ATCTCAGACTTAGGACATTTGCATTATTTTCTTGGTCTCCAAGTCTTGCAAACCAAAGAAGGAATCTTTCTTTCCTAGTCTAAGTATGCTTGTGACCTTCTTTGTCGCTTTCACATGGAAGATTGTAAATCAGCCCCTTCTCCCTTCCAGTATTAAGTCAAACTTTCTATCACTTGTACTTCCCCTGAAGTAAATTCCAGCTTGTATCGTCAGCTTGTTGGTAGTCTCTTATACTTGACTCATTTCATCCTGACCTTTCCTTTTCCATTGTTCATGTTTCCCGTTATATGCAAACATCTCATGAAAGTCCCTGGAAAGCAATAAAATGAATACTTCGTTATATTCAAGGTACAATTCAGTTTGGGATTCATTACAGTACAGTGGGGGAACCTTTGTTGGTTGGTTTCATTGATTCAGATTGGTCTAGCGATCCTGATGATCGAAAGTCTACTGCAGGTTATGTTTTTAGTCTAGGATCTGGGCCTGTCACTTGGGCTTATAAGAAACAACAAGCTCTTTCTCTTTCTTCAGTAGAAGCATAATATCGAGCCACAGTTGATGCGAGTCATGAAGCTTTATGGCTTCGACATATCCTTTCAGAGTTTGGATTCGAGTAGCAGCATCCTACTCCAATTTGGTGCAACCGTATCAAAGTGCCATCAAGCTTGCCAAAGATCCAGTTCTACATCAATGCAACAAACACATTGAGCTACACATGCACTTCATCAGAAATATTGTTAAGGATTGTGTTCTTGAAATGCTCTATTGCCCTACAAATGATCAAGTTGGAGACATCTTCACCAAGTCTCTTACAGAAGCGAATTTTTCTAAACTTTGATCTATGTTAGGAGTTCAGGAATGTGTCCTTAAGGGGGGATAGGGTCTAATGCCTCCTTCCTTCTCCTAATAGTGTCACTTTTGTAAATCCTTCAATCCTATCCCAATTTGTTGTTAAGGGGGGATGTTAGGATATTTAGACACTTAGGAGTTAGTTAAGATCAACTTGCATAATATCTGTTTGGTAAAGTGTGTTTCTTTAGTATGCATTAGCATGAATTTGTAAATATTCTAATCCGACGGTCATGATATGTTCTAGACATAAAGTGATCTGATGGTTCAACTTCTCTTAGATCATACCTACCATTGATCCGTGGCTTAAAACCTCATTGGTCCATGATCTCTATTTAAAGAGAATGGAGGGTCCTTGGCTAGTTGATCAATTATGAGAAGCTCATATGTAACTTTCTTTCTTTTGCATAATAAATTGCTCCAAGTAGCTATTTGGCTGGGGCCATGGACTATTTCCCTCTCGAGGGTTTTAACCATGTGACAAACATAGGTGTATTGATCTGTGATCTGTTTGTGTGAAGTGGTTTCTCTAGGTGTTCAGTCTTTTGGGAGTACCCTATGTACCCGAACAAATAACATATGATAATACATGAGAGATATGGTAGAGTAGCAGTGTCTCTTGGATGACATAAACACTAAATATCATAATGAATTTAAGGAGAAAAATTTGTATGAAAAAAGGTTTGGGAAAACCCATTAGAAAGGTGCTCATTTTATTAATGATCAACAACCAATAATCGTTCCCTTAGACCTACAACATATATGAGATAAGAAGTACAATAGAATCTTCCACTCTCTTTGTTCCACCCTTATTGAGTGAAATATATAGATGACAATTTGGAGTGAGAATAATTAGATGGAATTTTGTCATGTTTTGGTTGAGTGACTTTCACTTTCAAGGAAATGAATCATCATTCAAAAGTCTACCTATCTTGGGTTTTAAATGTTGGAAACAACAATTAGGAATAGGGGCACAATTACCTATTACTTTTCTCTAACCTTTTCTAGTGGTGTTTCCAGCTGGTATGTTTATGCTTGTGTTAAATGTTCTCAACTAAGGGTTATGTACCTAAGTTTCCAATCTCTTTGGTGTTGATGGTATCGAACAAAAATATTGAATATAAAGATATAATGAAATGAGATACTTACTCTCCTCCTATGTATGGATATGGATCCTTGTATGGATCTCAAACATTTGTACTTGGATTGACCACTTCTTCTACTGGATCTTGACTAGTAACTGATGCTTCTATGGGTCTTATAAAATCTTAAATTTAATTTAAGGGGTATATTTTCCATACAAGAGTAATATACATTTTCTTCTCTTTAAATTCATATAAGTGGTAATTTGAAACAATAATAATAAATTTAATTTAGAATGGGAAAATAAGAGGAAAATGTACATGAACCCAAGTTTGGACTTACAGCAGTGTCATTGAAATGAGAAATCTTACCAACATGAGATGCAACTCAAGAAACCACATGTGGGGGGACAACTCTCTTCCCAACCAACCCCTTAGTGAATTTTTGAGATCCCTTAAGCCCTCAATCAATAAAACTATGCCATACTAATACCTCCTTACCATAGTAGGAAAATCCTCTCACCCTCCTCCTACGGCAAGAAAATATCATATAACAAACTAAATAGACCTCCAAACAACCCCATCAACTACCCGAAAGGAAGAAGAAAATCCCCCCATGAAGTCCTTCCACCCTCCTCTTATAATCCCATTTTCCTTATTTTTAAAATAAGTTGTATCTGCATGGGTGACACTTGTCATCCTTGCACTTATCCCGCTTTAGCTTAATAAACCTTACTTTAACATTGAGTATGCATCTAATACCTCAAGCCATGGACTTTCGGTAACTGTATAAAGGGAATGAAGCATTGACATAGATTTACTGATTGATTTTATCCCCAATCCATAAGGTGCTATTGTAGTGTCCCGAGGGTTAGCATCAACAATCCAAAGGTATAGAAAAGGTCTAGCACCTTACTTACATGACAATGTTGGATAGTGCTAATCATATAAGTAATTAAGATTGTTGTGTGTGATATTTTTATTTAATACTCCTATAACATTGACATTCATAGGAAAGTAAAAATAGATAGCCTTATGCTTTGCTTACCAATCATGTGGGATAGTGTCACCTCTCAATGAATTTTAATTTTCATACTGTTAGGATAGAGGTTAGAATTTTTAGACATTTATAGGAACACTTGGATGTATTATTTTTGCATATATTTTTCATAGTGTCTCATCAACTTACTATCTCAAATTGACAAGTAAATGATAAAAATTAAGTTATATATTTCCCAACATTGTGGCATCGTTGTTGGGGATCAAACCCTAAGTCACCTACATGATCAGCGAGACTACTCACCACTATACTTCATTTTGGTGCTGTTGTCAGGAAGACATTAAGTAAATTATATTAAAAAGTGGGTTTTCAATGTTTTCCAACATTTGAGACAGAGCGATAAGAAGAGAGATAAGAACCTGCGTATATGTTGTAGATAAGTTTTCCCAAGCCCTTGTTGTGTTGGATAATAAGTATATTTTGTTTTGGTTTGATTGCATAATGATTAGGATGTATGGATAGAAACAAGTTTTACAGATGCGGTTATCATATAAGAAAAATAGATAACATATCTATATCTAGTAGTGTTGTAAGAACTACCCATCAGATTAATTTGGTAGGAAAATCAGAGAAAAGAGGAACATTTGAAGTGAGGAATGGAATATCTAAAAAAGGGTCCACATTTGATCCTAAGAAACTAGGGAATATTGAAGCAGAGGAAGAAAAATATTCTATACAATCCTCTGTTGTTTCTACTAATGGATCAGTTTCTTTTGAAGGAACAAAAATTTTGCTCATTGGGAAACCTGATCTAGAGTTTCAAATCAATCCTATATAAGAACCAGAATATCACTTGGTGACTTATGAGGAATCTACAACCCAATATCATTATTTTATACCTTGGTGAAATATGACAACCTATGAGACCATAGTCTCCAATAAAGAGGAGGAAACTATTGCTTTTTCATTTCCTATTAGGGACCCCACAAGGAATACATCGATGAAAAAAATTCCTCCCTCTACCCTTCCAAAATTTCATGGCTTGACAAATGAAGACCCCAATACAATTATTTTTGAGTTCAACATGCTTTGTAGAAGTTACAACTATTCTTCTAATTCCCATAAGCTTAATATATTTCCCGCCACATTGAACGGTGCAACCCTTTGGTGGTTCATGAGATTAGGAAAAAATTATCACCGTGGAATGAGATGAAGGTGATGTTCTTAAATAATTATCAAGATGATTGTAAAGCTAAGGACATCAGAGTAGATATATTTGGAATGAATCAAAGAGAAGATGAAAGCTTAGAAGAAAACCTAGAGAGGTTCTAGTATAATATGCGTATATCTAAACAGAGCAACCGTGACAAAAGAAGGTCTTGAGAACCATCTTGTTAAGGAGAATAAGATATGAATATTTAGAATTTCTTAATCTGATGGGAGAAAGAGATATTTCTAAGTTGAATTATGATGAAACATGTGAATTATGTAGGTTTTATTCGAGGGGAAGGGTCCTAGAGTCCATAATCCTTCCATATTTGTAAAATATACTGCAACATAGGCATCACAAGAACTGAAATTAGTAACTTAATTGAAAATTTAAGATTGATATTCTTAGTTCCTTAAGTTCACAACTTGATTCTTTGCAGGCTAAGAAAAGGAAGGAGGAGGAAGATAGGGAATTTTCCATATTTTTTCCTAAATTATGGAAGAAGAATCCTATGAAATATTGTGCATTAGACAATGTTGAGGTATGTCGTATTTATGAATTAAATCATGTTACTAATTATTGTCATTCACTGCCATGAATTAAATCCAAATTTCAAGCATAAACAAATGTTGTTATCTCATTGTATGCAATGGCACCTCATAAATCATGGAATCACATATCCTTAGGTATGACACAAAACCCCACTATGCAAATTTCCTTATGCTCAAAATCAATTGTGGAACACTCCAATGTTTTGGCATCCTTGGCCATCCCAACCTACTTCTTAGGAATGATAGAAACAAGATTGGATATATTTATCTTATGATGGAGTGACCACTTTACCCTATCCTCAAATGCATAACTTTCCTCCCTCACAACCTTTGCGACAATAAGTTGCTCAACCTCAGCAATTACAACTACCAGCTCCACCCAACCCTCCATACCCACACAAATTCTTTCCCACCCCATTCCAAATCCCAACAATAAAGAAGTTCAATATACTTGCAAATATAGACTACCCCCTTATCCCACTTTCCCTACCTATTATATTTTGCATGCTACACTACAGAAAGTTCACACAGTGTTGCAAGAAATTCATGTTGCACTGCACGAGATTACACTTAGGTCTGGGAAAAATTTGGCTACAAAAACAGCAAAAATGATAGAAGAAATTGAGGAGGATGATGATCCTCTTATATCTAAGACAAATATTTCCAATTAGCCACAAACTATCTCAAAAAATAGTCCCTCTAAAAACTCACACTCCTTCCTCCCCAATTCCACCTCCCTTCCCAGAGATTCTAGAAATAAAAGAACTAGTTACTCCACCTTAATTTGACTTTGTTTTTTAGCTTAAAAACTTATGCATTAAGATTCCCCTAGTGCAACCAATAAAAGACATACCAATTTACGCTAAAGCAGTTAGGTAACTATGCATCAAAAAACCTGGAAGACAAAGAAAGAACCCTTCAACCATCTAAGTAGGAGGAAAGTTGGAAAGTTTTATGTCTTCTCATATTTACACGGGAAAATATGCAAAACCTACAATTCAAGTAGTTACAACTTTCATCAATAATCACCATATAGAGCATGCTTTAATTTATTTGGGTGCAACAATTAATGTGATGACATTATAAACATTTTCTTGGATAGGACCCTACAATCTTGTTCTCATTCCCACTATTATGGAGTTAGCCGATAGATTGAAATTTAAGCCTAAGTGAGTACTAGAAGATGTGATTGTTTCCCTTGATTCCTAGGAGTACCCAACACATTGTTTATGTTCTCGAATCTAAGACCAACCTAGGGGGAACCCTTAGGTTTTGGGGAGGCCTTAGCTAGCCACAACAGATGCCTTTATTGGTTGCAAGTCTAGGACTATGACCATCACACATGGGATAGAAACAAAACAAATTACTCTTTACCCCCTTCCAATCCTATTTATGAACAAGATTGTAGTCATTGGATTAATGACGATGATCACGATGAGGAAACAGCTCACCCTATTTTAACCTATCCCAATCCATGATTTTCAAATAAAATATTGAACTTAATTTGATCAACCATTATTTTATTCAGCATTTTGGGGGACATTCAACTCATGAACAATACTATATTGATAGTCTCCTAAAACAAACTTGAATTTTGACTAAATTTGATTTATGGAAAAGTTATTCACTTGTTGCATCCCTTAGGAAAAATTTATAGTTGAGATATTTTTGTGATTTTGAGTCTAGATGGCCTTAGAACTGTTTTATTTTATCTCATATGTCATCATAAACAAGTCCTTACATAGTATTTCAAACTAGATACCCTCCTGACCCACTAGTCAAGGTAGCAAGGAGGTGAGTCATCAAAATTGGTTGGCCCCACCACTTCGCAAAGACACATACAAGAGTCAAGTCATAGCGATAAGAACCATAACCATCTATTGACATAGGAAATATTATCAGAGAACATGGTTATCAATATGAATATCATTGTATCATGAATTGAACATAAACTTAGTTGAAAAAATTGCTCCTTTTGACATTAATACCTTGGAAATATATTGATCAACTACCTAAGGAAATCCACCTTTAATAGATAATTTGGAGCTGATTGTACTTGCTATCAATTAGTCACTAGTATATCTAGCTTATTTTTTTGCAAGTTGGAGAAATATGCGACACCATTTGATCCTACAACTTGGTCATGAGCTCACAGATCCACATCTCCCTAGACTCAAATGGCTAGTATAGGTCCTCATACCTCCACCTAGAAGAGTGCTCTACATAATATAAGAACAATTCCTTTTGGAATTCCATCAATAAGAATACCAATCCCATCAATAATATACTCATTACTAGCATGATTTTGACTAGCACTTCAGTTCCTTTCATTACCTTTTCAGGTTCCAATCCTGGAAGTATGTATACTTCATTGTTAGGTATACCTATTGGTGGGTATTCCCAATAGAATATGTGTTTTCCATACTATTAGGTTGGTTAGTCCCACACAAAATACACACATTGAGGGTAACAAAATCTTATTAGAATTCCCAACAATTTGTCAGGATCTACTTTTGGTGGCAACCCTTTACCATGGAATGTTAATATTCCAAGAGGAAGTGTTGGACCTTGGAATACAAACATTGTTTGTAGTTATCCTCCACCAATTGATGGTAATTTCCTAATGGGTCATCCTCCACAACATACTAGCACAATTCATAGGGGTAATCATCCCTTCATAATGACTACAATGGTAGGGGGAAATAATCCAACCATCAACCCCATTGTGCAATAGAGTGTTTATTTCCCAAGTACTAACTAATATTCTTGGGGCCCTCCTCCACAAGGAGGAAATGCTCCTTGGAATGATAATAGTTCCAAGGGAAGAATCCTAATATTTGGTGCCATTAGACTCCACCCATGCAAAACACATATGCGACAACACAGATGAAATATCCATTTTTGGACACTTTGAATCTATCATATTTAACATGGATGGAAAATGATCATGTTCTACAGATGAATGGGTGGCCCACAATACCCATAAAGCTTCCATGGAAAATACCCAAATACAATGGACAGTCTGGATAAGACCCATCTACATGTGTGATGGCATTTCCTCTATGGTGATCATCCAACTCCTTGGTTAATGATAGTATTTGGTTGTGTCTCTTTTAGAAAATCCTAACTGGAATTGCTATGAAATGGTACATCAAGATACCTCATAGTACATTCATGGGTTTATCTTGCGGCTAGATATGGTATTTTTATGCATTTTCAACTACCTATCTGGTATGAAATGGGTACAAAAATATTGACATCACTTTGACAAACCATTGCCACACATATATCTGATCATATTCATGAGTGGTAAATGCATCAAGGTTTTATCAAAGAAAATATACCAGATTCTTTATTATCAAATTGGTTCATAAAATCATTTTTTCCTAGTCTTACAAAAGACATGGTTATGTCAGGATCCATGACCAAAGAGGAGCTCATTCAGAGTGCCAAGTAGATGGATTTCATTTATTCACAATCGAGAACCCTTCATGAATTAATACCTCATCATGCATGACCTGTGTCTGATCCAGATAGTCCACCTCGTGGACCTCGTGCAAATGGAATGATCGGTTACATTAATACACTTAATCAGATTACCTAGAAAATGAAATAAATGTCTATTCACAATATATAGCTTGCAGTTGTCCAGGAACAACAACAAACCACAAATTCTAGCCAGACTTCGAAAATCCTTACAGCCCAAGCCATAGACCCTAAAGGAAAGAAGAAGAATCCCAATGCCAATCCTAGGTAGGATTTGCACCCAATCTGAACCCTTTGACTTGGGTCACACAAGAGAGACAAAAATGTAAATACCCTTGTAAGATTTGTCAAGGATATCATCCAACTCATCAATATCCTCATATCAATCAAGTTCATCATATGATGGCTCAACATGGTGGGAAACAACAATCCACCATTTTGACACAAACCTCCCCACAACAACAACAAAAAATGGTTACTACGGTGTTGGTACCCCACAAGGAGGAAACTAGGATAACCACTTGCAAGGTGTCAATTTTTCAATGCTAATGTTTCCATGTTTGATCATGAGGTCAATATCCAGACAAGAGCTCTTTCTTACAATGCCACTCCTAGTAGGGATCCATCAGCATCACAACCAAGTGGTTCTCTCTCCACTTAGAAACCATCACTCGATACATTACCGATCCCTCCCAAAGGTGTTCTATGCAATACTACCCATAATCCTAATGTGTGAGCTGCTTACAAGTACAATGTTGTTGAGGACTTAGCTCAAGCACAATGCACCATGTTGACTTTGGAGGTCTTGTAGAATTTCCTTGTGTAGGGAAAGACATTCTTGTCTACTATTGACATTGTTGATCCATTTGATACTCACTTTATCATATTTGAGATCACCCACATATTTGGAATCCCCCTTCACATATTGCTTTTCAAATTTAAGTCACATCTCATGGAAAGAATATCTTTCAGACTGTCATTGATGAAGAGGCCTCAACTTGTGTTATGTCATTAACATGTTTACAATATTTGGGATCACCCACCTTAGTCCCATCCCATACTATGGTCAAGGAATTTAATGGAGGTTCATTCCCACCTCATAGACTTATCGCTACATGCCAAATTGAATTGGGGGTAAGACTGTTAAGGTTGAAGTTGAGGTAGTGGATGCGCCCATAGATTACAATATTCTATTGGGACGCAGTTAGATACATGCAATGATCATGGTAGTATATTTTATTTTTTGAGTGATTTGGTTCCCTCATCAAGGAAAAATCATTACACTTGACTAGTTAGATTACTATAGGCCTAACACAAGTAACCATTCGAATGTACCTTTAATTGGGGATTCACAAAAGTAATTCAGGATGTTGGGGAAAGAATGTTAAGGATGATTTCCTCATGGGAACTTTAACTATCCCTCCTCCAGTTTTAACCATAACATCTATGGCCTACTTCCCATTATCATTTTTTACTAAATATGTTCCGACGAATGACTCTATGGAATCGCATGCAAACTCATGAAAATGTTTATTAGTGGAAGAAGAATATGAAGTACTACCCAATTCTTCAGAATGTGGAGCATCTAAGCCATGCCTACCAATATCTATCAATTAATTTTTATACTAAGTTATTTAAATGGCTTCAAAGAATTTGAATCAAAGTCTTTTCTTGTAGGAGGAATATGATTCAGTAAGTTCTCCCATATAGGTTGTTAACTCTCCAAGTTCACATGACTTCTTGGATGACATTTTACCTTTAGATTAAGTTATCCTTGAAGTTATGAACATTCAATTACACCCACCTAAGGGAATATTTTTTGGGGGTCACTAGGAGAATACTTGGTTTAATTGTACCCAAGTATAGGAGCATATTTTGCACATTCCTCGATCTGATCAGGTATATTTGGAAGCTTACATATAGGTTTAGCTTATCCCTCCATTACAATGCATTTGAATATTTTTCCACCAAAATTTTTACTAGGGTTGAACCTGTTGGAAGTTGGTATGTTATCCCATCCTATTTGAATTTTACACCATTCCAATAGAGGATCCTACCGAATATGGGACACTATAGTCAACAAACTCTTTTCACTTTGGTGCAATATTGAGTTTTCCTCATAGGCCTGGGAGCCCTATTAGTACCATCATGACCTGGATTTTGAGACCAACTATTTATCTCTTATATTTTTTGATCCATTTCCTTATGGTCTCCCTATTTTTTTCCATTTTACATCAAGATTTGCTAAAATACCCACTTGCGCATATTTTCCTACCTCTTTGTTGGTTATTTCTTTTGTTGCTTTTAGTTTATAAAAAATTTCTCTTATTCGAATGATCCTTATTCCTCGAGTAAACATAATGATGAGTGTACATAACTAGATCAACCCTTGTTTGCAATTTTATCTTTGCGTATGCCTGACCCGTGCCCTTAGAATGTAGGTGCATGCCCTTGAGACACTCATTTTATCCATTGTTGTTACAGCTGATTTTACCACACATGGTTGATCACACTTTTATGGCCTTCCCTGTCCCTCTGCATACTCTTTGGACCCCATGGACCATTATTGTACCTTTTATGTTTCCAATATCATCCCTAAAAACACCTATTATTTGGTGTATGTGACTTTTAATCCCTTTCTCGCGTATATACACGGATATTACCCTTAAACCCACGTACATCGGGATGTGTGCATAAGTCCAAATATTTTTGGAGTTTTCCTTGATGTGGATCTGAGTCACTTGTCTCTTGGCCTTCCATATGCCTTGAGATCGCTCCGATTTGACCTTCCATTACCCCATTGAAGCACTATATAAGGAACCCCTTGGATACATTGAGGAAGAGGAATTGAAGAGTAAGAAAACTATAGTCCATTGTTTTCATAGCTTGCTTGTACTTGAGGCTGCATCCCTTTGTCCCTTGGAGCACTTTGTGTTCTTCCCAAGATTTCCTTTGTTTGTGAGGTTGCTATCGAGAGATGGAGGATTGAGGTGGTGGAGGCCCAGGTGGAGGACTCAGTTTCTTCAATTCGCAAACATGTCAACAAAGGTTGTCACTTATGTAATCTCTGATTTTATTAATAGAAATATATTTTCCTATCCAATGATGTGCATTTAAATGAATATTGAATCAATGGATTCATTTAATTGCTTATGCATTATTGATTATATATGCTAGAGTAGGCCTAACACTATATTATATAGCATGCTTACCTTGTTTACTGTTGTTGAGAGTGAATTGCTAACACAAGCGGGATTGGAAAAATCTCAACTGGGATCTACTTCAACCGTCTGGAATAAGGTATGATTCGAGATCCTTTAGTGTTAGATGTTTTATTTCTCTTGCATATCGAGAAGGGATTGATTTCTGTGGTTTTTCTGTCTATTGTGGTACACCCCAAGCCATAGGAATTTTTCTCCGTAACAATTGTATTATAATGATTATTTTTTATTTTTCAAACTTATAAATGAAAATGACAAAAACATGGAAAAAAAAAAATTCCAAAAAGGGGAATAGTGAATCCATTTTATTTCATCATGAAGAGAAACAACAACAGGAAATCCTCATTCTCTTGAACAAAAAACATATTTGTGTCAGTTATAAGTTCACTCAGTTCATACACATTTTCTTTATGAAATTGTTTTTAAATAGTAATCCACTGATGGGTTATCCTTCCTGTCATTACAGACCATTTTTCAATGCGTTTGGTGTTGGTGGATTTCAATGAGGTTGGTTACTAGAGTATTATGTTTCCAAGTGTCACTATGCATTGTCTTTGTCTTCAATGAAAGTTAAAATTGTGTCATTCATTCCTCAAATATTCTTAACCAATCATGTAAACCTTCCTTGTGTTAGTATATAGTGTTGGATCTTCTTATCTCTACTCATTCATATAAAAACTTTGATCTTGTTGAAATATTGTAACTTCGAAGAATATTCTATATGTATCTTTTGTGGTCGTCGATGGTCCTACCGGGAGAACCACTTGTATTATCTTGTACCCCAATGCTTCTAATCGGAAGAACTAATAAGAGTCATGAGGTTGTCCCCTCTAATTGTAAAGGTGAGTCATTAGCACCCCAGTGTGGTTACTTGATCCTACATGTGTAACTCGAGCCTACATGATTAAATCAAGCCTACATGTCAGATGAGTTAATTGAAGTGAGCGGATGAATATAAATAGAGGTGTAGCTCTCCTCATTTGAGACACACACTCTCACTTATGTAGTGCATTAGTGGAGAAGAGAAGAGTAGTTGGAGAAGGAGGAGGATCAGGCTTTGATCTCCTTGTTGGTTTTACCTTTTATCCTTTTGGGGCATCTATATTGAGGAAGTTTTTGCTGGGTTTTTCCCTTTAGGGTTTTCCTAGGATAAATATTTGTGTTCCTTTTGTATGGTTGTGCTTTTCTATCTTTCAATGATCCTATTTATATGCTTTTGTTATGAATTCGAAATGAAATACTAATGATCTAGCTTAGCATATGAAAATTTAACATGGTATCAGAGCCACCCTAAAAAAAGGCATTGTGCAGCTATAGAATCTAGGGCTTCTTACTTTTTGGTTCTCTCTCCACAATCTATCAGCAAAAGAAGGCTAGGCTGACTCTCCATTGAAGGGTGCATCTTTCTGTCGAAGCGAAATTCGATTCCGAGCATTTTCAGTTTTCGGTGCGGGAAATTAGGGATTCTTGCAGAAGAAGAATTTTTGAGTGATCCCAGCATAGGATTTCTCTCCTCATCAAAATCGAAGTTTAGAGACCTGTATCAAGAAATTTGGTTGGGTGAAACTCTGGGAAAGTCAAACCCTAGTTTGACCCCGATCTAGAAAAACCCTAAATACTAAAAATGATAAGTTTTGGTACATTCGCTATATCCTAATATTGGAGAGGTATCAAGAGTTGAAAATTGTAAAGGCCAAATATAAAATCTTTATTTACACTATGTCCAAAATTCAGCCTCAGATTCGCTATATTCTGGAAGATATGATCCCTCAAAGTTAGGGTTCTAGCCTCTCCCACAATTCATCCCTAAACAGGACACCTGGGGAGAATTGTTGTAGCGTGGGATACAGAGGTCCAAATGGAATTAAGGAAGATTTTCCAGAAATATCCCATACTGTACTTTCTTTGTTCTGAATTTCAGAACCTGAAGATGAACCAATGACACGTGGAATGCCATACACCTTCATTGTACTGAACAGTCCTGTAACAGGTCACCTTGGGAAAATGATCATAAATCCCAATTTATGAAACCAATTCTGATGAAACCTATGGTGTTGGATCAAGGACATGCGAGGTTACCTTAGTGAAAAATTTTAGACATAGAAGACTAGTAATTTTGGATATATCACAGAAACAGTAACAGGAATTTCTGCAAAAGAAATTAGAAAACTAGGGCTTCCTGTTCCGGGAGCTTCCCTCCACTGTTTCCAGAAAAGGAGTACATTGGACAGCTCCATTTAAATACATCTATATTTCTATCTAATCAGATTTGAAATATTCCAAGTTTTTAAAATTAGGGCTTCTCTGACAAACTGTAGATCAGCCAGCTCCAAAAGCAGGACGGACACCTCAAATCGGTAAGATCTAATCTTTTGCTATTTGCATTTGAGGTTCTCATTTCAAAGTGATCTATCACATCAGCTTGATGATAAGCTTGGTGAAGTTGAAAACTTCCAAGCATGGAAGTATTTGATCTCTCTAAAGAAAATGAATTGGACACCTACATGAGTAGAGAGGTTCCAGTTCTAGAGGGAGATGAGCCTCAAAGACTTACACAAGAAGAACTCGATCAAGGCCAAGAAGATCATTGTTGATTCAATCACGGATCAACTTGTACCACAAGTGTCTTCCATAAAGACACCAAAGATGTTTGATTCCTTGATCAAGCTATTTGAAGATAAGAACATAATTCAGAAGATGGATTTGAGAAAACAGTTGAAGAATGTGAAGATACAGAATGCAGAACAACTTGAAGCGGTAGAAGAAGAAGTATGCAGAAGTGGTGATAGCCACCTTGAATGGCCTCCTAGGATCGTGGGATTCATTCATGTGAAGAATGTATACCAGAATTAAGTGATTACTTTCAGCTCGACTAATAAGAAGAGAATAAGAAGATGGGAGCAATTGAAGATCAAGCTCTCACCATTCAAAGAAGATCCCTCAA
>LPNX010251002.1:0-39099 GCA_001517045.1 Pseudotsuga menziesii
TTGTCGTTCCCAACCTACCGTTCACTGCGAATTTGGGGGAAACCTTTATATGTATTTGATACTTGTACCACGTTCCCAACGATCCCACTTTCTAGAAACTAGTGCAACATAGAAAATATTTGTCAACATAGGAGGGGAAGGGACTAGGGTAAAGGACTTTGAGTTTTGTTCCATGAAGTATTTTGAAGGGAACAAGGAAACTATAGAACTAGGGAAAACAGTGGTCATAAAGGGGAGGATACAAAATCTGGTAGGATTATTGAGGCAGAGCATACAAAGTGCAAGACAAATAGGCATGACCAGGTTGTTGGATTGGAGAGAAGAGCATGCAGAGGAGTTATTGCAACAATTAATAAGTTTGGTAGTGGCTCATTCACCTCCACAAATGATCCATTGAGGAGCAATTCAGTCAGAGAATCAATCCAAGTGAAGGGTAAGGAAGTAATCCAGAAAACTAAGGATGAAAGTGGAGGTTTACCTTTGGAAGAAGTTGTAAGGGAAGCAAAGTGCATAGGTCAAATCCTGGACTTGGAGACTTCGAGTGAAAAAGTTTGAAAGGAGGAGAATAAGGTCAATAATCAGGTGAAGAAGTTGCACATGTGTGTGAAGCAAAAAGAAGTAGGGCGAGGATGGTAGTAGGGGAGGACCTTAGACTAGAACAAGTGTTGGAATATAGTAAAAAATACCTTACTAGGAATTCTAAGAGTGATAGATTTGAGAAAAAATTAAACATTTGGATGCAAAGAGTGTGAAGTTTCATGATTGCATATTCCCTAAATTCTACCTAATCATGCAAGGTTGGCTTATTTTATGCTTCAAAACAAAGATAGACGTGGAAAAAGTATTAGGAGAGTGTTGGTTTTGGGGGTTGATGGTACTATCACTATAGATGTGGTATTCATGCTTTGATTCAAGGTCAAGGAAATATCAAAGAAAATAGTATAGGTTAAGTTACCAAGGCTACCCATTGAGATCTAAACAAACAAGATATTGAGTGACGTTTGTAATTGCTTAGGTAGAATCATTGCAATTGACAAAGCTTACAAACAAAGTCCATTGAAGATAATTGTGCACATCGTGGTGGAAGGATTCCCACATGTGATTGAAATCGAAATGGGGGATAAAGTCCAAGTGCAGACAGTGGACTATGTAAGTATATCATATTGGTGTGGGAGATGTCATGTTTATGGGCAAATTAAGGAGGAATATTCACAAACTTTTTATTCAAAGGTAAGGAACCTCAAAGGGTGGAAGACAATTCTATCAAGGAGTTGTCATGATAAGTAGGAGGAGGAGAAAAAAAGTTAGATTACAAGAAGCTGATGGTAGAATAAAATTGGATGAGTACAAGGACCAAGGTCTCAATCCTTCTCAAAAGAGAATTGTAATGCACAGATGATTTCTAGAGGACAAAGTGTAGTAGAGGGAGGAATCTCCTCAAGCAAGTGAGAGCTATACCAGTTCAATGCTCAATCAAAAATGAAAATTCCTCATCTTTAAATAATGTAAAGCTTGATTTTAAGGACAAAGATAAATGGCCTACTCCCTCAAAGTTGGGTAGGATCCTACTAGGAGGGCTAATAAACAATGTAACGGTTGTAAAGGTTGTGGGGGGAATAGAAGAATCTAAAATCCTTCTGGAAAAAGAAAATAAGCCAATTTCATTCTCAAAAGGATTGTTGAAACAAGTACGATATATAAATGCTAGTCTAAGTCCTTCGAAAAATGGTTGAGGCTTTGGGTAGCTCTAGGTTAAATACCAAATATCATATGAGGTCAACAAAGGTTGAGAGAGACAAGGATTTTAAGGGCATGGAAGGGGGGATGGGAATGGATCCAGTCAGGGATCTATCCTTAACATCAGCAGGTAGAAACTCCTATCTACAACATGGCCCAAGAAAAAGTGCTAAAGTAAATCAACATGGAAAACAAAACTCAATAAAAGGGGTCCTTAGAGTAGGCCAAAACCATACCAAGATTACCCAATAATTATTATTTCCCTCAATATCAGAGGGCTAATAAATCCATAAGAAAGAACTTCCCCAACAAGGTTGGTTGAACTACATAAACCAAATATAATACTAATTCAAGAAACTATGGGAGAAGGACAAAACGTGGTAGGGTTTCTAGTAAAATTAATGAAGGAGTGGGAATTTTTTAGTTATGGATGCAGAACAAAGTTTGAGGTGGGGTATAACAGGATGGAATAAATCTATTCCTTTACTAAATAAATCTTTCCTTGTACTAGGTATCAATAGAATTTCAAATTCAGGAGATAGGCCAGAGAATTTATGTCATAAACTATTATGGTCCTTATGAGGATAGGAAAGATATTTGGGAGGATTTTTTTCTCATTGGAATTTATTAAAACTAAAAATGTGATTATATGGAGGGATTTGAAATTCACCCTAAACAAAGTTGAAGTATGGGGGGGTTTAAAATTCACCCTAAACATAGATGAAGTATGGGGGATCTCAACAAGACAAGACATACTGGCAATTTTTTTCAAGCACAAAATTAAAGAGGTGGGGTTTGTAGATGCAAAACCAATAAAAATTGTTCCTACTTGGAAGAATAATAAAAAAACGAGGCAGGAGTCTCAAAGTGATCTGGAAAATATTTATTTTTTGAGAATTTAAAGTGTGTCAAAGAGGGTAAGATCTTGGGTGGAATGTGGAGGGGGTTCAAATCACTTAACTATTTTATTTCATATTGAAAATCAAGATTAGAATCCATCAAGTTCCTTTAAATTCAAGCCAGTGTGGCTAGAGGAAGAGGAGTGTACAAATTTGGTTAATGAAGAAAGGGTGGCTTATGATCCAAATTTTAGGAAAAAATTGCAAGCTATTAGTTTGCAAAAATACTAAAGAAGGTGAAAAGGGAAGTATCTTCATAAGTAGCAATGAAACTCAAAAGCATGGATAGAGATATAAATATGTGAATGATAATATACTTAAAATTTAGGGAAGGAATGTGTAGGGGGTTTTAGTGAAGAAGAAAAAGAGATGCCAAGAGGTCTTGAATTGGAAAAGAAAGTGATGTTAGATTGGAAAGAGGTAGAATGGAGAATGAAGAGTATGGTAGTTGGTTTCAAAAGGGGATGAAAATACAAAAAAATTCCATAATTATGCCAAGCACAAGAAGAGAATAAACATAATATGGAAAATGGAAAAGTTGGATGGAGAAAATATCAGGAATTTCCATGAGATAACAGCTTTGGGGGTGTCACATTTCCAATCTATCTATTCAAATTCAACAAGATATAACATAGAAAAAATTCTAAAGTTGTATGCATAATTTCCAAGGATCATGACAGAGGAAGATAATCATATGTTGATGGAAGAGGTATCAAAGGAGTAGCCAAAATAAGTTTTAGTATCCTTCAAAAGATAATAAAATGTTGATGGAAGAGGTATCAAAGGAGGATCTAAAATCAGTCTTAGCATCCTTCAAAAGAGATCAGATCTCAAGACCAAACAATTGGCCAGTTGAGTTTTTCGTCGGATTTCACGATGTATTCGTAAAAGACTTGTTGAGGGTTATAGAGATCAAATCATTAGGTAAAATGCTTGGAGATTTTAATTCCATGTTCATAGCACTTATTCCAAAGAAGTATAAGCCTAGAATTTTTTATGAGTTCAAGTCAATCTCTCTATGTAATTGTATATACAAATTAGTTGCAGAAATGACAGCTATAAGGGTAAAGAAAATATTATCAGAAATCATCTCACAAGCACATTTAGTGTTTCTAGAGGGAAGACATATACATGATGCTATAGGGGAAACACAAGAATGTCTACAGTCTATAAGACAAAGAAAAAGAAAAATACATGGTAATGAAACTTGATTTGTCAAAAGCATATGATAGGACCAAATGGCTATATATTAGATTGATGATTTTGCATGTGGATTTCAATTTATCATTTGTTAAATGGATTATAGTATGCTTAACCTCTGTTTCATTTGCAATACAAATAGACCAGTCTCCATCAAGATTCTTCAGACCAACAAGAGGACTGAGACAAGGTTTCTCTTTGCCACCCTATTGTTCTTACTTGTGGAAGAAGGCATGAGAAAAGCCATCCTGAGAGCAAGGAGGGTGGGAGTCATATGGATGAATATTCTGGTGCTTGGTGTTAAAAAGCAAGGCTTTGACATGGGAATTTTCTCAAAATTTATATAGGAAAGGGCCATGTATATGTATACTATGTATGAGAGAGGAGGAAACAATTTACCATATGGTTATTAGATTTCCATTTGCACAAGATATTTGGGCTAAAGTTAAAACGTTATTGGGTTTCAAAAATGGGTGGTGTGGAGAAATGATCGAAGAATGTTTCGAAGGCTAGTGTAAAAAAAGAAACCTCAAGGAATTTAAGACATTGGCCTGCTTAATTATGTTGGGTATCTTGCTAGCCAGGAACTCAATTTTTTTTTATGTTGAATTTATTCCTCCTTTTCAAATTCTGTCTCAAGTGAAATCTATTTTCTAATTTCAGGATGGCATTCAAAAAGAGAAGTCCAAGACATTTAGAGCTTCTAGTGATTAATAAGACCCGGGCTTGGAGTCTTTGTGAAGATTCAAGACAAGGTAATCCAAATATCACTAGTTTCGTATTTATAAAAGGCTCATAAAATAAAGTTAAAGCTGTTTAGGGGAAGAATCAAACATTTATGCAGTATTTACGGCGTTAAGGTTTTTTCTCCAATGTGCATAGAAAAAGAACATGAATAAAAAATATGTCTTTGGTGACTCCAGTTTGGTGATCAACTGGATTAAGAGGTTCTAGTTAGCTTTACAATATTACTCTAAAACCAATAAGAGTCCAATTGAAGTAGATGGCATATTCTTTTCATAAAATTTCTTCAAACATATATTTCAAGAATTGAATGGTGAGGCTGCTGCTCCATTAGAAGAGGCTCAAGAGGTACAATAGGGAACTTTGCAGCTGGAAGAGATTAGAGAGGTTGAAATTTTGTGCGAATGGGCAATTAATGCAAAACTGAAATTTCTCTTTTTTCCTATAAGGTTTCTCAGATCTTAACCCTAGAATTTTTGGTCTTAGAACTGCTATAAAGTAGAGTATAAATAGCAGCAGAAAGATCGCAATAATTTACTTCAAACAGCCCCACACTTCACCGCAATTCAAGGAGAAAAGATACCAAGCAATAAAAAACGTTTCAACCCCTTTAGAGGCAACTTTCAACCAATAGACAAATAAGAAAATGTATTTTTGCAGCAGTAAAATCAAGGCCTTGTATTCTTCATTAGATGTTAATACACAGTAATTTGCCCCTAATGTCAAATTAGCAAGATGTAAAGAACTATAAATAGAAATGAATAAAAAACATATTTAGTTGAAGTTCAAATATGGAAATTGCACAATATATGAACAATTGAAAACTTCATTTATTAGCTCATGATGAAGCACAAGTACATACCATAGCCTTCTCTCAAGGCTAGTACAAAAACTCCAACTATCCAAAAATCCCTAGCTAGGATAAATCAACAAGCCCTAGCTCAACGAAGAATATCCAATGTTCAAGAAACTCTCAAACACATTCTCCAAGGCAAGATGTCCTATTCTCTTCTTCTTCTCAACAAACCCAAACCCTAATCTTATTGTCTTCTTAGGGTAGAAACCATAACCCTATGAATCTTCAAAATGTTGATGTATTTGTAACTTCGAAATGTATTGACTTGTATATCTTATGTATTGTACCCCGATGTTTATTCCCAGAAGTATCAATAATGTAAACAAGTCATGTAAATTCATTGAGATTAACCCTCCATTGTAAGTTAGGGAAATAGTCCCCACAATTGTGTCAAGGTTAACCCTCCTTGTTGATCGGAGGGCAAAGTCCCCATAGTTGTGGGGCACTAGGGTTATTAGACTCTCCTAGAGATGTCGGCCCTAGTAAGTAATTGTTAAGTGGGGCCGACATGTTGAATTGGAGATTAAGTGAACAAAAGAATATAAATAGAGAGTGATCCTCTCTATTTATCACACATACACTCACTCACTGGGGCACATGAGTGAGAGAGGAGAAGCTCTCTCAAGTGAGAGAGAGAGAACAAGTTGCTAGAGATCATCTTTATGTTTTCGGTTTTTACTGCTGCCATTGGTGCTCATTCTACCTCTAAGGAAGTTGCGGGGCTTTCTCCTTTATGGTTTCCTTGAGGAAATTCTTTGTGTCTCTTGTCTCTTGTGTTTTTTTATGTGCATGTTATTCTCTCAAATAAGATCCTAAGATCATATTGCTTAAATGATAAAAATCTAACATGGTATCAGAGCTAAACTGAGAAGAAGACATTGTGTAGCTGTAGAAGATAGGGATTCTTAATTTTTGGGTATCTCTCCACAATCCATCAGCAAAATAAGGCTAAGCTAGCTCTCCATTGAATGGCGCATCTTTCTGTCGAAGTAGAATTTGATTCCGAGCATTTTCAGTTTTTGGTGCTAGAAATTAGGGCTTTTTACAGAAGAGGAATTTTTGAGTGAGCCCGACATAGGATTTCTCTCCTCATAAAAATCAAATTTTAGATACCTGGTCGAGATTTTTGGTTGGGTGAAACTTCGGGAAAGTCAAACCCTAGTTTGACCCTGGGCCTGAAAAAACCCTAAATTACTGAAACTGATAGTTTTCGTAGATTCACTATATCTCAGGATTGGAGAAGGAACAGGTGCTGAAAATTTCACAGGTCACATATATATTCTTCATATACATTGTGTCCAAGTGTCAGCCTCAGATTCACTATATTCTAGGAGGTATGATTCCTCCAAGTTAGGGTTCCAGCCTCTCCCAGGATTCCTCCACAAACAGGACACCTGGGGAGAATTGCTATATCTTGGGATAAAAAGGTCCAATTAAAATTTATCAAGATTTTCTGGAAAGGTAATGGAATTTTTTTTTTGTGCTAAAATTTTCAGACCTCGAATATGAAATAGTCACATGTGGCAGTCCGTACAACTTAGCTATGATGATCAGTCTTGAAACAGGTCACCTTGGGAAAACTCTCATAAGTTCCAATGGGTGAAACCAATTCTAAAAAAAACTATGGATTTGGAACAAGGAAATATAAGGATACCTTAGTAAAAAAATTTAGACACATAGGAGCATTAATTTTGTAGATACTGTAGAAACAGTATCAGGCATTTTTGCAGAAGAAATTGGTAAACTAGGGCTTCCTATTCTGGGAGCTTCCCTCCACTGTTTTCAGAAAAAGAGTACATTGGAAATTTCACCTTGAAGAGGTCTATATTTATATCCAATCATATATGAAATATTCCAAGTTTTGAAAATTAGGGTTTCTCTGACAACCCCTAGATCAACCAGCTCTGGAACCAGGATGGACACCTCAAATCGGTAAGATCTAATATTTTGCTATTTACAATTGAGGTTCTTATTTCAAGATGACTAATCACACCAGATTGATGACAAGCTTGGTGAGGATGAAAACTTCCAAGCATGGAAGTATAGGATCTCACTAGTTCTTGAAGGAAATGAATTAGACACCTAGGGAGGTTCCAGTTCCAGAGGGAGATGAGGCTAAAATCCTTACACAAGAAGAACTTGGTCAAGGCCAAGAAGATCATTGTTGATTCAATCATGGATCACCTTATACCATAAGTGTCTTCCCTAAAGACACCGAAAGAGAAAAGAAGATGTGAGCAACTGAAGATCAAGATTTCACAATTCAAAGAAGATACCTCAAGCGATGAGGAATATGAAGCACTCAATCTTTGAAGAGCCTCTTATCCACTTTGAGCATTTGGATAAGAAATGATGTTGTTATGAATGAAGAAGATGATGAAGCTGAAAGGAGTCTACCCATGAAACAAATAAAGATAATTATTCAATTGTCATTTCATGATATTGTTTTGTTATGCACTTGTTTATATTCAGTTGATGTGTTATGCATGATAGAATGTTTGCATTAATGACAGTATACTACTAATATGCATGTGATGGGTAAGTAGCTCATGGTGCTACACAAATCTCCATTGCTACTTATCTAGAATGAAACCTCTTTGTTGACATATTGGATTAGTGCACAATCTCAATGTTGTCCTGGTAGAGATGGAAGGCATCTAGAAAGTTTTTGTGAGATATGGATGAATGTGGTATTGGCTAAAATAGTTGCATGATCATATATTTATGCATAAGAATTTGCCATTATGAATATGCCTTATGAAATTTTTCTAACCATACAATTGATGCATTTGACTTGTAGGAAATATCGCGTACATAATCACCTACAAGAAAAGAAGGATGACACTTGTTCACAAGAACAAGTGACGACAGATAAAGAAGAATATGACGATAGTTTCAAAGAATCCAAGAGGCCTCAGACACAGTGAAGTTATGTGACACTGTTGAGTAACATCATTGATGCAGAGCCTTCCAGCTATGAAGAATTAGCCAAGAAGAAAGGGAAGACCAGTTCAAGAAGAATGATGTCTAATATGCAGTATCAAGACCTGAAGGGAAGTTCATAGTTCCATCATGCAGTAGATGGAAACATCGTGGGATACAAGGCAAGGTTCATGGAACGAGGAATAGAGTATGAAGAGACATTTGCAGCCACTAGAAATACACATGACAGGAAAAATCATGTGTGCAAATGAAAGAAGGACTCGTACAAAAGGCACCCATGGGATAACACATACATGAGGAGCTTGAAGATCACCTAGATGATGAAGATATTAAAATTTGCTACAAGGTTGGAGATGAAAACCTATAGAGGATGACAAGCTCACAGATGGGTGCAAGAAGAAATTTTGAAAAGTTCAAGATAGAGGATCTTGGTATCCAGTGACACTAGATGGATACATAGAATAATAGTAGTAGAGGAAGCTAGTTGTCACTCCAGTACAGGTAGAGGGAGAATGATGGTCCGCTCCAGAGGGAGTGACTACAAAAGATCCTGAGGTTTGACATAGTACGACAGGATGGATAGCTTACTGATGAATCTAGGATTTACTGAGAGTAAAGCGGATTCCAACCTTTACTTTAACTTTGAAGGCGGAAGACCAGTGATGCTCCTGTTATATGTCGATGACTTGTTCCTGACAAAAAAGAGGAACTCATTAAATTTGCAAGAAGGAGATGAAGGAGTTGGTAGAGATCCTAAATAGGTTCAGGATGATGGACTGCATGGCCATAACCACACCCATGTCATCAAACCTGAAGCTACTGAGTGTTGCTTCATCAGAGTCGGTTGATGCCATGATGTATCGTCAGATGAGTTGTTCTTTGATGTACCTGACAAATACAAGACCAGATATGTTCTTTGTTGTGAACACATTGAGACATGTTCACCTAATGGTTGCAAAGCATGCAGTGAGGTACCTGAAGGGTACAGTTGAATATGAGCTCAAGTATGAGGCAAATCAGAACATTAACCTGGAGGGTTTTGTGGATTCAGATTGGGCAGGAAGTGCCATTGATAGGAAGAGCACTTCTTGGTGTAACAAGAAGCAGTCCTGTGTGGCACTGAGTACATTCAAGGAAAAAGATGTTGCCACTTGCTATTTGGGAGGTATTATGTTTCCTTTGAAAACTACTATTTGATTTGGTTGATTTGACTTGAATTTTTGTATGATGTAGAGAGGAGTAGTGATCTAGATCGAGATCTCTCGAAAGAGGGAGTTAAAGTGTAGCCAGTGAGATAGGTTTCCTAAGCATAAATCCCAGCGAAGCTCGTAGGTTTCTCAGATCTAATCAGTCCTGTAGGTTTTCCTCGGATGTAATAGGTCTTGGAAAATCTTGCAGGTTATCCTTGGACGTAATCAACCCTGATGTGATTCTATGCTAGAAATGGCCAGAGTGAAGTTTGATTACTTTAGGGAGAAGCTTGGTGTTCTCCAGATTAAGGTTCCTTCCAAGGGGAAGTGATGAGTCTGTGAACCCTTCTGACATTGTAAGAGGATTGATTCCTTCCATGGTCAGATGTAAGTGCTGTGGCCCTTCTGGCATGGTGGAAGCCTGAGCTTCACATGGTTAGTTATAAGTGCAGAGATGCTCTGATGTGATTGTGGGTTGTGTTAGCACATGATCAGTGCAGAGCCATTTTGATATGACTATGGGATTGGATCCCACATGATTAGATATAAGTGCTGAAGGCCATTCTCTGGGAGAATGGAGGCACCTGGTCAGTTACCAGGAATACTCAGCTTAGTGCTGAGAGGCCATTATCTGGGAGAATGGAGGCACCTGGTCAGTTACCAGGAATACTCAGCTTAGTGCTGAGAGGTCATTATCTGGGAGAATGGAGGCACCTGGTCAGTTACCAGGAATACTCAGCTTAGTGCTGAGAGGTCATTCTCTAGGAGAATGGAGGCACCTGGTCAGTTACCATGAATACTTAGCTTAGTGCTAAGAGTTCATTATCTGGGAGAATGGAGGCACCTGGTCAGTTACTAGGAATACTCAGCTTAGTACTGAGAGGCCATTCTATGGGAGAATGGAGGCACCTGGTCAGTTACCAGGAATACTCAGCTTAGTGTTGAGAGGCCATTCTCTGGGAGAATGGAGGCATCTGGTCAGTTACCAAGAATACTCAGCCTAGAGCTGAGAGTGCTTCCATGGATGGTAGTAGTTGTGTCCTACCATGCCACTGGTTGTAAGCCCTGGACCCTTCCACAGATGATAGTAGGTGTGTCCTATCATGCTGATGGTTGTAAGTGCTGGGCCCTTCCACAGATGATAGTAGGTGTTTCCTATCATGTTGATGGCCGTAAGTGCTGGGATTTTTCACAGATGATAGTAGGTGTGTCCTATCATGTTGTTGAATGTAAGTGCTTGGCCTTTCTGACATGGTTCTTGGATGTGTTCCTCCCATGGTCAGATTTGAGTGCTGGGTGTGCCTTTATGACATGGTGGTGGATGTGTTCCTCCCATGGTCATATATAAGTGTTGGGTGGGCCTTTCTGACATATGGTTAGATATAAGTGTTGAAGAAGATAAAGACCTACATGGAGGCTAGGCCTACAACCAGCATGAAAAAGGGCTGGCTCTATAGAACTTCCCGTGACAAGAAGAATGGAGATATAGCACCATTTGATTGAGATAGCAGAAGCAGTGATAATGATGATGATCCAGTGATGATCCAAACACAATGATGATCCAGTGATGATCCAGACTTGATGAAGATGACTTGACAATGAAGATGACTTGATGATGAATATGACTTGAATATGAAGATGACTTGATGATGATCCAAATGATACAGAGAAGAAGACTTGTGCTGATAAATTGTGTTGAGAGAATACCTTCCTAGTTAAGAGGGAGTGTTGATGTATTTGTAACTTCGGAATGTATTCACTTGTATATCCTATGTATTGTACCCCGATGTTTATTTTGAGAAGTATCAATAATGTAAACAAGTCATGTAAAGTCATTTAGGTTAACCCTCCATTGTAAGTCAAGGCAATAGTCCCCACAATTGTGTCAAGGTTAACCCTCCTTGTTGATCGGAGGGCAAAGTCCCCACAGTTGTGGGGCACTAGGGTTATTAGACTCTTGTAGAGATGTCAACCCTAGTAAGTAATTGTTAAGTGGGGCCAACATGTTTAAGTGGACATTAAGTGAACAAAATAATATAAATAGAGAGTGAGCCTCTCTATTTATCACACATACACTCACTCACTGGGGCACATGAGTGAGAGAGGAGAAGCTCTCTTAAGTGAGAGAGAGAGAGAACAAGTTGTTGGAGATCATCTTTATGTTTTCGGGTTTTATTGCTGCCATTGGTGCTCATTCTATTTCTGAGGAAGTTGTGGGGTTTTCTCCTTTATGGTTTCCTCGAGGAAAATTCTTTTTGTCTCTTGTCTCTTGTGTTTATTGTTGTGCATTTTATTCTCTTAGATAAGATCCTAAGATCATATTACTTAAATGATAAAAATCTAACACAAAAAACCTAGTGCTCCAAGACAACAAATATCACATACATAAGAATATCTAAGAGAGACAGCAAAGATCAAGTACATAAGAATATCTAAGAGAGACAAGAGAGTTATCATCACCATTGTCTTCTTCTTCACAAGATAAAACCCTAGTCACAAGAATCAAGATACAACCAAGACATCTCCTATAGACATCATAACTCCTACGGTTTATGAGGAAACCCTAACAACTTCTTCTAAGATTCTAAGTACAAAGAAAATATTACAATGATGATATGAATGGAAATACTCTTTCTTTCCTCTATTTATATAAGATGTAAGGGAGGCTAACAATACCATGTGGGCACACGCCCTTACAAGCAACCTACATGAGCCTTTTAGGGCAAGAAAAGTGAGACATCCATTTTAAAGTACATGTGTCATGCTCCAAGGTGATGAAACTATGCAAGGAAAGTCCACACCACTCCATCATGAGCCTCCATAGAGTTCATCAATCCTCCTAAGAAATGTACTCCACTAGGTGAAATACCCCCTGCAAGAACATTGTTGAAGCCCTAGGTGTCCCCGATCCATCTCCAATCCTATGAACAAGGATCTAGGCTTCCACATTCCCTCTGGGATGTAAATGTCTCTATGATGCAAAACACTCTTCATCCCAAGTGGGTTTCTCTCCAAGCAAGTGGTTCCTCCATGTGGCCATCATGAAGAGCATCCACCAATCAAGCAAGAGAGATGCAATGCTTAAGGGAAGAACACCAAGCCAACACCATCTTGAGGTCAAGCATCCAGTGAACAAGCAATCTCAACTTTGCATACCCATCAGGGACCTTCTCTCATGCTTCAATCCATCTCAAACCATCTAGGGGCTTATCATACACCATGCAGCCCAAATATCATGTAGCACTCCCAAACATGGTCTAAACACTTTTGTAGTAAAACAAAAATCTAACAAGAGAGGACAATGTTGCCACTTCCCTTATAAAATTCTAAGTGGTTTTGATATGATTCTTAAGAGAGATAGAAGTTGTTGTTGATCTTTTTTCTTGATCTATGTAAAGGTTGATAAAATGGCTTATGGTTGTATGTTTTTTTTTTGGTTTTGTGGGTATTAGAATAAATGGATTGTTTAATACAATACAAAGAGGGAATTATGGAAATGTAGTTCTTGAGAAGGACAAGTTTTTTGTTTTTTGCTATGGAGGTTCAACTTGTAGATGAAAACAGTAAAAAATTCCTTGAAAGGTATGGTGCATAAGCACATATGAATAATGTAATTTCAATTCAATATATGAATGAAATGGCAACATTTTCGTTGGAAAATTAAAGTTTTAACTTTAATTAATATACAACCCTAAGGGCTAGCAACTTAGCCCAACCAGTTGAACCATCCACCCAAGGCATGTTGCCAATAGAGAGGCCATAGGTCACATGATCAAATCTGGTCAAGTACCTCAAGGTTACTACTTTTGTAGTGCATAGTTAAGTTGTCCTCCATCTAGACATTCTAAGAAAGAGGAGGAATACCATGAAATTTTTCCTTGGATATTTAAGTCATCGAATATATAGTATTTTTTAAATCAGAATTTTTCCTTTTAATGACAGTGGAATCAAACCCCCTGAAGAGAAATTACGGTGGAATCCCACCCCCGATAATGATGATGGAATTCCACCTCCTCTTTTCCATATTTATCTAATGTTTTTTTGGATATGGGGTTGAAGCAAAAACCTTCCCAACTTAATTTCCAATAGAATTCCCTCGATCTCCTTGCCTTTCTAAAAAAACACCCTTACTTCCATCGAGCTTTCATTGACATATATACAAAGGCCTTCTGTTGAAATTATAGTATAATCAACTTGATCAACTTTTGTCCCTATTTGATCCAAAACCGTAAGCCTCCATTCATTCTCCAGGTTCGTCAAGCCACTGTGCACCCTCATTTTTATGCACACTTGATTGTTCGCATAGTTAGAAACTTGAGGCACCATTCTTGTTATTTCTTAGTGTTCTGATCAATTTTTCATTTGCTTTTTCCATGTACATGTAATTGCTCATCTTGATGAGGCACTTATTGACAAATGCACTATTATGACCCATGTGCTTGGAACAATGTTTTAAAACTTGGACTCGAGCTTAGAATCGATCGAGGGTCAAGTTGGACTCGAACCCAGGCTCGAAAATGAATCGGTAATGACTCAACCGATTTGAATTTAATGACTCAGTTCACTAAAAAACACATAAAATATTTAAATTTTAAAGAAAAAAAAAGCTTTTAAAGATTATAATCCATGATTGCAAAGAATTAGAGACAAAATAACTGAAGTTTGCTCATGTATATACTATATACCATGATATAAGGGTGAAGTTGTGAACATATCAAAATGGCATGATGTGTAGTGTGCAATACATATCTTGAAGATTGGAACAAAATGAAAATACATAATCAAAGAAGGCCTAAATGGCCTGTAGAGTTGTATAGATCACTAATTTATTTTATTTGATTCTTTCCATATTCAATATAGTTATTATTTACCTCCTGCTAAATTGCTAATTCAAATGTAACCAAAAGCTTAGAGGCATATACATATTTCACCGACTAAAGTAGACAAATATCATGAGTTGAAAATCCAGATTCCATAATTATCATTCCAAGTTCCAACCATGCACAATTTCCTTCTAGTACCTCACAGCTACAAGAAATATCAACAAAATGGCAACGAATGGGCCTCAACACTACTTAACCCACTCATAATGGGATAAAAACTCTAGTTTATAAAGAATAACGCAGTAACAAGATCTATAAATTGCTTATAATACAAGAATTATCATAGTCCTAAATGACCATTAGCAGAAATCATCAACAAGTTAAGAGACAAGAATAGGCATAGTACTAACTAACATGCAGGACATATCTGAAGTTCAAAAGCTCGGGAATTAATTAAAAATAAATAAAAATTGTGTATTTAACTCCATGCATCAACTTGGGCGAATCATCCCATTACTCGGGTGAGTTGATCGGTTTGGTACCGAACCGACAACCTGAGCTGATTTATAGGCCGATTCAGCTTGGTTGGAGATCAACTTGGCCAACTCAGTGGACTTAGACTCGGACTCGGACTTGACCAATTTTGAAAACACTGGCTTGGAAGCATTACAGTTCCATATGGCTTCATTTTCATTTACCCAATCTTCTATCTAGAAATCTTGTTTGTTGATTGAAATTCTTAGTGAGATTGTTGGCTGGTTGAATGTGTGGAACATTGGAAGTTAATTCATCAGACATTTTTCATAACCATTTGAATTTTTCTACTTTCATGGCATACCAACATGTGACAAGAACAACTGCCTTGATCTGAACTACAAACCTATGTTTGACTCCAACAATCAAGTTTTCCCTCATGACCACTAGTAATGAAGCGTGTGTATACACATTTAAAGATGTACATATACAAAACGTCTAACTTTATTCATATGTATAAGCTAATGTATTGGATAATTAGAATTATGCCATAATTGTTGCTCTTTAGACCAAGACTACAATTGGCATTTTGAATGATATATCTTATAATAGTGTTGCAAATACTGTGAAATATTGTGATTCTATAAGCTCAACAATATTAATCCCTGAAAAAATCAGGATTTTTTTTTTTAATTTTAAAAATACCATATATCCTAAGAAATTGGAAAATATCGGTTGAGTCAATAATTTTTTGCTCAGTTCAAAAAGGAAATAGAGGGGGTTGAGAACAAAGGGCTTATTTACCATTAATAAAAGGACTAGAAGGGGTTGCTTAAGATGTTTAAAATATTGAATATTTTTATATTTTTTAAATTTTGCTAATATTTTCCATGCTGTTGTTGATAAGTTTCTTTTTGGACCCTCTACATGATGTTTGCAACATTGTTTCATAACATTTAAAGATTCTAAGTTTTACACAAAAAAATCACACTATCATATTCTACAGACATGATTGCTCCATGATGTTTGCAACATTGTTTCATAACATTTAAAGATTCTAAGTTTTACACAAAAGCATTACTATCATACTCTGCAGACATGATTGCTCCTTAAGAGGAGCATGCTACAATGGCTTTTTATTTCTTCTCTAGAATGTGTCTTATTTCTTTCCTTTCATCACAATATGTCTTGTTATTCATCTATAAATCGAGAAGTGTGTACACAATAAAAATTTGTTTTGAAACATTTGTGGTTACAGATAAAGATGTAAATAAATTTTGTCTTGCAACAAATTTGGATTCAAGTGAGAATATTTTTTGGCAATAAATTTGAGCCTCATGCTTTTAAAATCAATGTTTGAAGAGTCGCTAGAAACATTTTCTTAATTTATGGAAATGAAATGCCAAATGATCCAAATTTAACAGGGAGAGACTTTCTTAGCCATATAATTAAATGTAAAACGAATTGACAAGTTTTAAGACAGTTCAATTGTTCTAGTTGATGTTTATTCACTTATGAAGGGAGCAATTGTTTCTCTACGATGGAAAAAGTGCAGATTCAGGGCAACTGTAAATCCGTTCCTCTCATTTGGAAAGTGTTTGAATTGGGAGACAGAGCTTTGTCTGAAATGCTTGGCAGCTGGCACAAGTGAAGATTGATGACGTGCCCATGATCAAGAAGGGGATACCTAACATATCGCTTATGGGTGTTACTATTTTGAGATTTAAAAAGTTTGACCCTTCCACGTCCTTGGGCTTTTTCATTTTGTAATTTGATCTCCACTACAGTTGTATTCTGTCATAACTACAGTCAATATGAGTACCACCAATATTGTTTTGTTGTTAGTGTATTCAAGCATGCAGCTCAAGATGGCTCAGTTAATGTCTTTTTAGGAATTGCAGTTCAAGATGGATCCATTTCGATTCATGCAACTATCTACTTTGAAATCTTGTTTTTCTATCAAAAGTTTTAACAAACATTGTTGACTGGTTGAAGGAATTAAAAGTAATTTTTAAGAATATGTTATTTTTACTATTTCCATGGCTTGTTCACATGTGATAAGAACTACTGATGTGCACTCAGTTTGGACTCCATGAATGATTAAGTTTCCTTGGAGACCATGGGCAAGGCCTCGTATACATATTGTACTTAAGAAAGGCCTCGAATACATATTGTACCTACAAAGTAAATTGTTCAAGGTTACAATGACTTTTATAAGTGGTGCTTAAATGGCAACTTTGCCCTTATACACCTAATGTATTTGAAAAATACAAGTTCATGTCGACTACTCTACATTGCATGGGCATGTGCACCCGCTCACTTTGTTTTGGAATCGTGCTTCAAGTGTGAGCACCCTTGAAGTGAGATTTTGAGTGTCTCTCACTCAAGAACGTTTTTAGGGAGGTTTCTTTGGTGTATTTGGTTGGGAGGAATGAGGAGCATCCTTGACCTTCTGGGAAGCAATCTGGGAGTGGATCTTCTTTGGTATTCCTAGGGTGCTCCTCATGCGCTACTAGGGTGTTATCGAGTCTTAAAAACACACTCCATGAGCACTCTTGGAAGACTAAGAAACATTCCTTCAACATTGGTATTATTTTTCTTGTATTTTTATGTGAGGAGGAAGAACTCATGCCTAGGGTTTATTGATAGAATAAAACACTTTTGCACTCCATTTTCTTTCATTCTATCATTCTTTTCACTTACTTTTTATAGGGTTTTGAGTGAGATTCTTTCTAGGTGTCGAGAAACATATTCATGAGAGCTTGGAAGGGAGATTGAAGGAAGCCATAGTTACATTCAAGTTTCATTCGAGAGCTAAAGAGGTAGGCTCTAAGACCAATCTTGTGTTTTTTTTTCCATATGTTTTAAACTTGTACATTGTCTATGTTGAATGTTCTCTTCTACTCCTTATTCTTTCTTTTCTCTCATTCTATTGTAGGTAGTTGGTTATTCTCAACTTTCAAGAAGCATGATGGGTATGTGGCTTATCATTATGGTTTCGGTTTTTATTACAATGGTGTGGCTGGGAAATTAAATACCAATTTTGAGGAGGAAGAAGTATGGTGGTGACCCATGCCATGGAGAGGAGTGTTAAGGTTAACCTTGACTCGGGATTGAGTTAAAGGTGGTTTAGGTCTAGCACATGGTTTGGGCACATGGTTTGTTGTAGCCCACGGTATTGTCTCATGGTATTGCATGTGATTAAGCCTTTATAAGGCTTGAGGAGGCTCCATTGTATAGTGGCCTGGAGGTGAGCCACTAGCTCGCTTGGCCTGGATGGCCGGTTTTGGCCATGTAATGAAGATCTTCATTGGTGCTAGTTTTCCCCACATGGGGTTTCCAGGGTATATTGTGTGTCTATCTTGAAGGTTGCTTGATGTGTTTATTTCTAGCTCATTATTATGTTAATGTTGCTCTTTTTAACCTAACAACTGGTATCAGAGCCATGGTTTGGCTTGGTTATGCTCGTTGGTGTTTCTATGTTGAATCAAATTGTGGGGTGCATGTTCGGTGGTACTTGACACCCTAGCAGTAATTTTTTGGTCCATGTGAAACTTAGCCGTAGGCAAGTTTGGATTTCTCTGTATGCTAAAAGCACAAGGTATCCCTCTTATGCGCAAAGAAGGGATGTTATATCAAGTGTGGAATGAACCACTAGGTAGGTACGAGGGTGGCAGGTGTACTCGTAGCCTAGCTTGATGTGGATCGGAGAGGTTGAGTCTTCGATTGCGAGAGAAATGTGAGATGGTTTAATCTCTTTTTTGGGACCAAGATTGATGAACCATGGATGTGAAGAGAATTCCTAGAGAACTGGCGGTTACAGCGGCCGATGACCCATGTAATCCGGTAGATGGATTTTTCTTTATATGGACATCAATGACAGAGTTTGGATGTAGGTACAAAGGGAGCATGGCAAAAGACGAGAAAGGAAGTGAGCATGGAAAGTGAGAGGATGAAGCAATGGATGGTGATGGTGTATGTTGGGCTTCGATCCACTAATGCAGATTAAACCTTGAGTTTATGTCAATCCGGGTTGGTAGAATTAGAGGCATATCCAAGTATAAGGACTCAAAGCTAGACCTAACTGGAAATCTAGTTATCTATGAAATAAACCTATTAAAAGATTAAGATACTATGTTTTGAAAATACAAAAGCTCCCTTACAGAAGCAGTTTCATTTGATCTTCCAGTTACACAGCAGTTTATATATGAAATCACTGAGATAATAGAAAAAACAAATTAAATCTAACCCTAAAATATGAGTTGCGAGACTCTGCCTATTATCCCAACATTGAATAAACAATCAATCATTAATTCCCTTTACAGGAAATCATTCATAATGTGTAATTGTTCTTAATAATCCATCGTTGAATAGTCAAGCAATGCACAACAATGTGAGATAGTAGTCTGAACCATTTCTACAGCATATAACCAATGAAATAACAAAGCTGATAAAACTGATTTAAAACAATCTATTTCGTTCTGCAATAAGGAAATCAAATTCTACAGGAATTAAAACATACCACCGACAACAATCCAAATCGTTCACTGGAAATTAAAAGGTGTGCAGACTTGACAATGGGGGCCCTCCAATGCCTCATTCACACACACAGAGGAAGAATCATAGAGCTTAATATTTAATTATATTCACCATAAAATCGATCATACACAGTAAAACAACGCAGTCCAGAATAGTATGCGTTTTCTCTCCAAAATCGTGATATATTTCTCCTCTGTCCTATCAAATACTTATACAAAACTTCTAAAAACTAGAAATGCTATTAATCTGGAAGCTAATAATGACATTAAATCATCGAGATCCTCTATTAGATCCATGAAGATAGACAAAATCGGAACTGCCCTGCTTTTGTGCTGAGTGGTAACGCAGGTGGTCATCTTTGACCAACATTGACTGTACACCTGTGAGATCCACATCATCTATTCGTTGGAAGTTTAACCATCCTTGGACATTGAGGATATTTTCTCCATCTTTCAGTTCATGCCTAGCTGGCCTGCAAGTATTCAACCTTGGAGACATTACGGGAAGTTAGCACATCCTGTAATCCTGAATAAAAACCTTAGCTTAAAATGCCTTAAAAATCTCAAAATTCAATTTGTTAAAAAGCAATGACATTTATACCTTTGACCAAAGTTTGTGAGTTAAATTAAGGCTTTATAAATCAGTATGAAGGTTTTATGGAGGAAATTGGAAGATATTTAGATGACAAAAAGAGGTCAAAATGGTGCCCAACATCTCCCCCAAGAGGAAGCTGTTGCATGTCCTCATGCCCAAAAAATATTTGACCCTGTTTATATCTAAACCAAAATTTTGCTGCTGACCTTCTTGCTTTTAATCTCCTGTCTGAGATGATGCATCTGTTGAAGCTCGAGATGCATAAAGGACCTTCAGTCTCTCATACTTGGTTTTATAAATATTCTTTTGCTTATACCATCTGTATGCATGCTTGGAGATTCATGTCCTCTGAACTTTAAGCTTCCAGTTGATTTCTTTTAACTTCTCATTCCTTAGCTCTAATTTCTTTATTTCAAGTTTCAACCTCTTAATTTCTTTATTGTTTTTGGAAGTCTTCTTATTTTTCATTTTCATTGGAAGCTGCACAGAATTGGTGTCCATCCCAATTCTTCATTCTTTTGTACCGAATCTTCTTTCTTTTCTTCTTCCATAGTTTGCTGCTCTAAGAAAAGAGAAGCTGAGTCTTTTATTATTTCCTGATTTGATTGCTTTTTCTTTTCTTTCTCTTGCTGATCCAAGAAGAGATTGATTCTTTTTGTTTGTCTTATCACTTGATCAGTTTCTTGGATATCCTGCCCTATCTCACCTGCTAGATTTCCTTCTTGACTTCCCAAGGTTTGTATGTGTTCATCCTCTTCTAGTGCTAAATTGCTTCGAGCTTGTTGATACTTCCTTGGCTTCCTTTTATAAGTGGTGAAAATCTGCTCTTGCTTTTGAAATTGTTTTTCTTCCCTTATCACACTCCTAGTTCACATCCTTCTCTGAGGCTGTTTTGAACTTGCTGCCTCAGAGTTGTCTTCATCATTTGTAACTAACAACACCTCTTTCTTTTTCTTTTTCCCCTTTGGCAGTTTTGAGCTTGTTGCTTCAGGGTTTTGTTCTCCATCTTTGGGGTATGTTATCATCAGTAATTTGTCTTCTTTAGGCAACTCTTCTTGTTCTTCAAACTGATTATGTCTTAAACATTCTGTCCATATCAAAATTTTCCTTTGTAACTCATGCTTGATAATGATTTTGATGAGTCCACAGTGGAAAAGGCTTGTCATTTTATCTTTTGCACACTTTTGAACAACCTTAGCCATCTTAGATAAACTCTGTAATAGGAAATGGGGCATATTAATTTCACAATCACCTTTTAGATGCTGCAACAGCTTAATATGGTAAATATACACAATACTGAATCGGCCTTCATAGGTAATAAATTTTTGGATAACATAAACTATTTCATCACAGGGATGAACCAGCCATCTCCTTGGTATTCCTTTCTTCCATTTCACTAACCCTGCTCTTGATCTGCACAAAAAGGGTATCCATGCCTTCTCCTTGAATTGCTTAGTTTTGAAAAATCATTCTCCTTGCTGTGGTAGGCCAATAATTTGTGCTAAGATGTCTTCAGACAGTCTGAAGTTCAAGTCTCCCACTATAACCCTTTCTCCATCGAATGATTTAGTAAAAGCTAGACTAACATTATTATTGTGCCCATCAAACTTTTCAAAAAAAGTTACCCACTGTTTCTTTTCAAAAATCTCCATGGAATTCTCATGAATATCAGTGGGGTTGAATTTCTCTGGTTCTAGTCTAGATGACATTTTAAACTTCGATAGGAAAGAGATATGCACCAGGAAACTTCAACCTTTCAATCTTTAACTCTGCTATTGTTTTCTTATCCCCAAAACGACACTCTGAAAATATAGAATTGCTGTCGGTCTTAGCAGATTCTTTGGTAGAGAAAAGGTTTAAGTTTTACCTCCTTTCTAGTGTAACTACCTTCAATTCTTCTTGCGTGAATGCTTCCTCAGCAAACCAATGCCTACATTCTTCCTGTAATCCACGACTTCCTTCTCAGTGAAAACTATCACCCACAACAATCGGTTTTTGCAGAGAAAAAGAGTTGGATTTGGTCTAAGAAGAATGACCAAATCGTAATCCCCGATTTCACCAGTTCACAATACAAGTTTCAGGAACATTTGTATACTGTCGTGGGGCATATAACCACGTTTATTGTCATCATTACATGAACGTGCCACTTTTCATTCATTTATTCATTCAGGAAAGAAATGAAAGGTAAGGTTTTAATTCATCTGCATATAACACGTTTTGATTTCTTTGCATGCCCCAATGTTTGATTACAAATTATAATGAAGGGATTTCTTCAATTGAAATGGACTCTTTTCACCTTTTGGAAACACACACGGCCATCTATATTCTATATGTATGTTTTCTTAATGCATGATGCACCAATATATATACATATAAAACATTTGAAATTCCATTTTCTAGTTCATTTTTTTATTTTTCTTAAAGCACTTTACTTTCTGTTGAGAAGGAGACCCTATCTGTAGAATGCAATATATGTTTTGGTCAATTAAAAATTTGCTTCTGAATTTGATTTTGACCACCATATTGACCCCTAGGGTAGGATAATGAAAAGTAAATGGAATGCTGGCAGAGACTGTGAGGATAATGAAAATAGGCAGTCAAGCTTACGAGGGTTGGTAAATATGTCATCACTTAGAAACAAAGAATCATGCAACTTTTAAAACGCAAAAACTAAAATTCTTACAGACTTTGCTTGATATCCCTGTATGATGAGCTTGCTGCCTGATGTAGCTGGTTTGCATTTATTTCTGATTCACATTTGTCCTTTTGATGTCTTCTTCTAAAGATGTCTTCCATCTCAGATTCCTTCTACTTTGCTGGAAGTCAGGTCCCTCTGTGTTGTTGGAAATCAGGTCCCTCTGCATATGAAAAAGACTTGGAGGGTTCCAAGAAAGCATAAAAATGCTTATCCCCCTCACAGGCCTATTTATTGACTTGTCCTCAAGTCAAACAAAAACTTGATTTATTGAAAATAAAACTATGAAATTTGAAAAGAATATTTTTATGAATTTTCAATGGCCAAGCGAACCTGGTTTTCCATGGAAAATTCAAGTTTATGTTGTGCTAGTGACCTGGTTTTCACAACTAAACTCCCTTTTTTTTGTTTTTATATTTTTTTTTATATTTTGTTTTTTTTTTGTTTTTGTTTTCTTTTTCTGTTTTTTATTTTTATTTTCTATATTAGATCAGCTAAGAAGCAGGTGAAGGAGAAACACCAATGTTTCTATCCAGCACTTCCATTTCCCTTTGCTGTGAAATCTACTGTATGAAATCTTCCTTGTTGACAGGCTTGGTATAAAGTTTGAGCCGATGGCCATTGACCACAAATGTGCGTGCTTCATCATCGATTGTTTGAAGTTTGATTGAGCCATTGTCATATACTTCTGCAATCTCATATGGACCAAGCCAATGGGTTGTGAATTTGGCTTTGAAGTCTTTGAACTTTGAGTCAAACAATAGTGCCCAGTCACCGATGTGAAATTGTTTCTTTTTGATAAAATTGTCATGCCATTGAGCTCTTTACTGTTGTATCAAAATATTGTGTTCTATGGCAGCCTGTCTCATCTCATCTAGTTGATTCAATTGAAGTATTCTCTCTTGCTGTTCCTCAGAAAGATCCATACCCAAATCTACTGCTAACTTGAAGGTATGAATTTGAAACTCTATAGGTAGGAGGACTTGCTTACCATAAACAAGCTGATAAGGAGAAAAACCAGTACTGTTTTTCCAAGTGATTCGGTATGCCCACAAGCTTCAGTAAGCTTAGCTGACCAATCCTTCCTATGCATCTGAACAGTTTTGGTGATGATTCCTTCCAAAGTCTTGTTTGTAGATTCCACTTGGCCATTAGCTTGTGGATGGTAAGGGGTAGATTTTTTGTGCTTTATCTTGTACTTTGCTGCTATCTCCTGCACTAGTTTGGAAGTAAACTGGGCACCCTGATCAGTTACAATCTCTCTAGGCACCCCAAATCTGACAAATATCTCCTCAAAAAGAAAGTTTACCACGGTCTGTTTTGTGGCTCTTGGTAATGGTTTGGATTCTACCCACTTGGTGATGTAGTCTGTACATACCAAAATGTACTTCTTCCCTTGTGATGGTGGATGAATTGGACCAATGAAGTCAAGGGCCCACTTTTCAAATGGTTCAATGAGGATTTGTGTTTGGAGTGGCATTTCATCAGACCGGATTGGCCGTCCCATCTATTGACAAGTATCACAGCTTCTAACATACTTCTTAGCATCTTTGAAAAGAGAAGGCCAGTAATACCCTAAATTGAGTATCTTGTATGCTGTTCTTTTATCTACAAAATGGCCACCACATGGTTCATCATGACATGCCTTCAAAATATCTAACACTTCATCTTGTCATACACATCTCCTTATAATTAGATCATATCCTGTGTAAAAGAGATCACCATTAACCCATATACGCCTAGCACTTTGTTTAATAATCTTTTTCTTTTCTTTAGATGACATAGATGGTGGTAGTTGTCCTGATGATAAATAGTTAGCAATGTCAGCATACCAAGGAGTGATAACAGAAATTGCAAATAAGTGTTCATCAGGAAAACTATCTGAAGCAGGAACAACCTCACCAGTATTGTGTAAGCGAGACATGAAATCTGCCACTTGATTTTCTCGTCCAGGTCGATCTAAAACAACGATATTGAATTCCTACATTAATAGTAACCATCTGGTTATCCGACCATTAGTGATATATTTATTCATTAGATATCGTAAGGCTGAATGATCTGTATGGACAAAAATTTCATAGCCAGTTATGTAATGATGGAATTTGTTCACAGCATGAACTACTGCCAACATCTCCTTTTCAGTGACTGTATAGTTTAACTCTGCAGGTGTCAGATTTTTACTAATAAAATAGATGGCATAAGTCATGGTATGCTCTTTTTTTCTCAACGAGGCCCCTATTGCAGTAGCAGAGGCGTCAGTAGAAATATGGAAAGGCAATGTCCAATTTGGTCCCCTTAAAATGGGAGTAGTTGAGAGCTTCCCTTTAAGTGTCTGAAATGCAGATTGAAAGTCAGTATCCTAGTTAAAATGAACATCCTTTGAAATCAATTTAAACAATGGCAGAGCTATATTACTAAAATTTGCAATAAATCGACGATAATAGCCTGCATACCCTAAAAAGCTTCTTACATCTGTTTGAGTTGTTGGTTCAGATAAATTTTCAATGATTTGAATTTTAGCAGGATCTACTTTTATTCCAGATGAAGAAATGTGATGTCCTAAAACTATCCCTTCAGTCATCATCATAAAACACTTTTTGTTACTAAGGGAAAGATTTGAGTCAACACACCTTTTTAAATTTTTTTCTAGGTTTGCCAAGGAATCCTCAAAGGTACTTCCATACACAGAAAAACCATCCATATAGATTTCAACACATTTATGAATTAGATCTGCAAAAATGGCCAAGACTGCTCTCTAAAAGGTAGCTGGGGCATTACATAAGCCAAAAGGTAAAACTTTGTAGGCATATGTGCCCCAGGGACATGTAAAGGTGGTTTTGTCCTGGTCTTCTTTTGCAATACTAATTTGATTATACCCACTGAAACCATCTAGAAATGAAAAATATTATTTTCCAGCTAAGGTATCCAACACTTGATCAATAAAAGGCAATGGAAAATAGTCTTTTAATGTTGCCTTATTTAACTCCCTGTACTCTACACATATGCGCCATTTACCATTTTTTTTAGGAACAACAACCAAGGGAGAAACCCATTGGCTGTCGGAGATGGGGTAAATAAATCCTACTTTTAACAACTTCTGCAACTCTTCCTTAACTATCTCTTTGAGTATGGGGTTCATTTTACGTTGCGGTTGTCTACGAGGTCTGATTTTATCATATGTATAAATGTGGTGAGTGCATGTCTCATGATGAATACCTAGCATATCAATGTACTCCCAAGCAAATGCATGGGAATGTTTATTCAACAAAGTAATCAACTGTTCTTCTTGTGATGTAGTAAGATGTGCACTTATATTCAAATGTTTTCTTGGACTGATTTCAACTATTTTATTTTGAATATCTGTGATTGAATGAACATTAAAAATATCATGAAGTGCCAATGCTAGAGAATGTACTGTGAAATTTTCCTGAAAATTATAGCCTAAAACTTGTTCTGCTATAGCATACTGCATGTCTCTTAATTCTTCAGAAATATCAGGTTCAACAATGAAATAATCTAACAAATCTTCATTGTTTTCTTCCTGAAAATCAAAGAACTGATTGATACTCAAGACAGGCTGAATCACTTCTTCTTCTTGTTCCTTGGTCTCATTAATCCACGATAGCTGATCTAATGTAGAAGGTCTTTGGACAGAAGGATAAAGTGCAATTTGTTTTCTCTCCGTCCCATGTGAAATGAGCATACTTCCTGACCTACACCCTATGAAGGCATCCGCTGTTGCCAACCAGGGTCTGCCAAGAATCAATGGGTGACCTCCTAGATTAGACTTTGGCTGTAGCACTATAAAATCGACAGGATACTCCCAGGAGTCTAAAGAAACAATGATATATTCTAAGACCCCTTCAGGTGTTATTTTAGACCTGTCAGCTAGTTCCAAAACTGTTGTAGTTGGTCTGAGATTTGTTAAGTGAAGGTATTCCATTGTCTCTAGTGTCATGACATTAATGGAAACACCTAAATAGATCAATGTTGTTGGAATTGAAAAATTATTAATAGTAATTGTAATCATTCATTGGGGTTCCAGGATCTACATACTTTTCGATGAAAACAGTGTTAGACATTAATCCTGCTAGATTGCCTAGCACATGAATTTTTGATGGATCCTTCCTTCTTTTATTAAGACATAATTCCTTAACTGCTTTATTATAAATTGGAACATCTTTTATAGCATACAGTAGAGGAATTTTCATATATACATTAGTTAACTCATTCAAAACATCAAAATCAGGTAGGGAGATTGAAAGTTTTTCTTTGACCAACCTTTCTGGAAAAGGAGGTGTATAAGATACTAATGTTTTCCCTTTTTGACTGTGATTTTCTGACTGTGATTTTTCTATATTTGATTTTTTTGGAGTTTTCTCATTTTCTGTTTGTTCTTCTAAAATAACAGGAGATTCTTTTTGTAAAGTTTTCCCAGATCTTAAATTGATATTTTGAAGTGGGAGGATTGAGTAGGGGAGTGCCATTCCATCATCAATATTATACATAGGTTTGTCTATTTTATTATTTGGATTTGGAATTGGCTGGGCTGGTAGTTGTGTAGGCCGAGGTGGAGGCTGATTGGATGGCAATTGAAGCTGTTGAGGTGGTGGACCCAATTGAGGAGCCATATTGGGTTGTTGGAAAGTTAGAACTTGGAAAGATGGGGCTTGGACTTGATTCTGCTGGTATTGGGGACAGGCAGAAGGTTGTTGATAGGGCTGCAAATAGGCTTGCTGATATGTTTGGTTACCATGGGTATATCCTCTCCAATTTGGAGCAGATTGGACTAATGGAGGAGACCAAGTTTGCCAGGGCATGGGTGCACTCCATGAATTCTGAATAGGAGTTTGATAATTTGTATAAAATTGCTGCATAGGATCTTGAGATATACCTAAAAATCGTGGCTTCCAAGGTCTTCGTTGTCCCATAAAGTAGAGAGACTCCATGCTTTGATTCTCCTCCATTCAAGCTGCCTGCAATTCTTTCAATCTGGGGCAGTCATCAGTTTTGTGATTAGAAGTACATAAGCCACAAATTTCAACGGTATTTAAAGGACATTCTTTTAGTGGGTGTTTCTTTCTACATTTAGGACAAAAAATAGACAAAGCTTGATCTTGTTGGTCCTATTGTACTTGTATTTTCTTGGTTTTTGATGTTTCGATTTGTGTCCCTAAGGTACTCAATAAATCAGTCTTAAATTCTTCTAACATATTCCCAAGCTCAGCTCTGGAGATACCACTAGTTGCATATTTAGTTACTTTGGTAGTGACATCCCTTCTTCCAGTTTTAGCCTTTCCTCTTGAATACTTTTGACACAAGTCTTGTGTCTCATCAAAGGGTAAGTAGGAGATGTCACCTTTGCCCATAACATTCAAAATATCCAAATATTCTTCTCTTATTCCTTTTAGAAATATTGTCCGGATCATCTCAGGCGTCAAAGAATTGTATTTGGATTTCTGCAAGTTATATGAGAATCTTTCTAGATAATCCTCCAGGATTTCATCTTCCTATTGAGACATTCCAAAAATGTCATATTTTAAATCCTTGGATCTGCAATAGGCCTGATATTTTCTAAGAAAGATCTTCCTCATCTCATCCTAGCTAGTTATAGAATGATCTCCTAATCCCATGAACCATTTCAAGGTTGTTGTTTTAAGGGTGGCAGGGAAAAGACGAAGTTTATGGGTGTCATCAGTGTATCCATAAGTTTGACACAAGATATCAAACTCGAATAGAAAATATTCTGGATCTTCAGAAGTCATACCATAGAAATTTGGTAGGACAGATGGTGGAATATTCTTCATTTTTACCTCTTCCCCTAGGGTAATGCTAGTGTCCAAGATGGGGAATTTAAAGGTGGCTTCCCGATCTCCTTCTATTCTTTCATCCCTGTCATCTCTCCTTTCTTCTTCCCTTTCATGTCGCCTCTCTTCTTCTCTTCTCTCTTGTCTTCGTTTGTTTTCTATTTCTAACATTCTCTCATACTCCCTTCTCTATTCTGCAGTTGGCCCTTTTGATGTTTCTTCCTCAGCCATTTTAAAAGTACCCACTGTTGTGATGAATCCTTTTGGAAAAGAAGGTCATGTTACTTCTGTTTTTGGGGTTTTTTTGATAAATCTTCCTTTCTCATTTTTTTGTCTTGACATAAAACTAAAATATATTCTGTGTTTTTGTTTGAAATTTTTTTTATTATCAAAGAACTAAAGTTCCTAAGCCTGATTCTAAAATGCCTCCCCGACAACGGTGCCAAATGTTGGGCTTCGATCCACTAATGCAGATCAAACCTTGAGTTTATGTCAATCCGGGTTGGTAGACTTAGAGGCATATCCAAGTATAAGGACTCAAAGCTAGACCTAACTGGAAATCTAGTTATCTATGAAATAAACCTATTAAAAGATTAAGATACTATGTTTTGAAAATACAAAATCTCCCTTATAGAAGCAATTTCATTTGATCTTCTAGTTACACAACAATTTATATATGAAATCACTGAGATAATAAAAAAAACAAATTAAATATAACCCTAAAATATGAGTTGCGAGACTCTGCCTATTATCCCAACATTGAATAAACAATCAATCATTAATTCCCTTTACAGGAAATCATTCATAATGTGTAATTGTTCTTAATACTCCATCATTGAATAGTCAAGCAATGCACAACAATGTGAGATAGTAGTCTGAACCATTTCTACAGCATATAACCAATGAAATAACAGAGCTGATAAAACTGATTTAAAACAATCTATTTCATTCTGCAATAAGGAAATCGAATTGTACAGGAATTAAAACATACCACAGGTAACAATCCAAATTGTTTATGACAACAATTCAAATCGTTCACTGGCAATTGAAAGGTGTGCAAACTTGACAATGGGG
Organism: Pseudotsuga menziesii; assembly: GCA_001517045.1. Lineage (NCBI taxonomy): Eukaryota > Viridiplantae > Streptophyta > Pinopsida > Pinales > Pinaceae > Pseudotsuga > Pseudotsuga menziesii. The sequence continues at coordinate 29,576 of LPNX010251002.1, forward strand.
GCCCTCCAATGCCTCGTTCACACACGCAGAGGAAGAATCACAGAGCTTAAACTTTAATTATATTCACCATAAAATCGATCATACATAGTAAAACAATGCAGTCCAGAACAATATGCGTTTTCTCTCCAAAATCGTGATATATTTCTCCTTTGTCCTATCAAATACTTATACAAAACTTCTAAAAACTAGAAATGCTATTAATCTGGAAGCTAATAATGACATTCAATCATCGAGATCCTCTATCAGATCCATGAAGATAGACAAAATCGAAACTGCCCTGCTTTTGTGCTGAGTGGTAACACAGGTGGTCATCTTTGACTGACATTGACTGGACACCTGTGAGAGCCACATCATCTATTTGTTGGAAGTTTAACCATCCTTGGACATTGAGGATATTTTCTCCATCTTTCAGTTCATGCCTAGCTGGCCTGCAAGTATTCAACCTTGGAGACATTACGGGAAGTTAGCACATCCTGTAATCCTGAATAAAAACCTTAGCTTAAAATGCCTTAAAAATCTCAAAATTCAATTTGTTAAAAAACAATGACATTTATACCTTTGACCAAAGTTTGTGAGTGAAATTAAGGCTTTATAAATCAGTATGAAGGTTTTATGGAGAAAATTGGAAGATATTTAGATGACAAAAAGAGGTCAAAATGGTGCCCAACAGTGTAGTCACCATGAAGACACATGAAAAAAATGTAATGAAGCATTTTGCATGTAAATGGGCATATGGCTGTAAGACTTGGTAAGGCATGCATACCCCTGGTAACTCACTGATAAAGTTGGGAGATAGACCTAGGTGATAGGGGGGTGTATGTGAGATTCCTCGGTAAAACTTTGAGGGGAGTTGGTGATTACTCCAAGTCAAGTTTAAAGGGGGGATTGTTAAGGTTAACCTTGACTCGGGATTGAGTTAAAGGTGGTTTAGGTCTAGCACATGGTTTGGGCACATGGTTTGTTGTAGCCCATGGTATTGTCCCATGGTATTGCATGTGATTAAGCCTTTATAAGGCTTGAGGAGGCTCCATTGTATAGTGGCTTGGAGGTGAGCCACTAGCTCGCTTGGCCCGGATGGCCAGTTTTGGCCATGTAATGAAGATCTTCATTGGTTCTGGTTTTCCCCGCATGGGGTTTCCAGGGTATATTGTGTGTCTATCTTGAATGTTGCTTGATGTGTTTATTTCTAGCTCATTATTATGTTAATGTTGCTTGTTATAATCCTAACAATGGTGTATGTGGGTATGATGGGTATGTTGTTTCAAGAAGCATGATGGGTATTTGGCTTATCATTATGGTTTCGGTTTTTATTACAATGGTGTGGCTGGGAAATTAATACCAATTTTGAGGAGGAAGAAGTATGGTGGTGACCCATACCATGGAGAGGAGGAAGAGATACAAGGGAAGGATGATGTCGACAATGATGATGGAAATAAATCCAAAGAGAGTTCAATGCCCTTGTGGAGTATGTGATAGAGCATAAGGGAGGGAAAGGGAGTGACACCACTAAATATATATGCTTCCATTGTATCACGATTTACTAGGATCATATACTCATGTGAGGAAGCATCTTCATGGGATTATGCAAGCAATGAAAAGATACTCACCTATGCATTCAAGACATAGAACAATATCATATTTCCTTGATCAAGGTTGTAGGATGATGTGTATGCAAAAATGTTAATGGTTCTCTATGAATGTGTCATACCAATCAATGTCTTTCACTCACCCTAATGGCCCAAGTATGATAAAGCCAAAACCATAGGACTTGACAAGGAAAGAACTAGTTTTCATAGCGCTATGGGAAAATTTACAGATGATTGGATCAAATATGCAGTATCCATTGTATCTAATGGTTGGATAATGATAGAGGTGGGGAATTGATTAATGTTCTCATGTGTATGCTAGTGATGTGGTCTTCCTTTTGTCCCATGACTAAGATCATTGCATGACCAATAGGAATATTACATAACCATTACTTAAATCCATGCAAGATATTGGGTCGTATAATCTCATTGAAGTCCCTACTAATAATATTGCTAATTGTAAGGAAGTCAGAGCAATCATTGAGGATACTATACCTAACATAGTTTGGTTTGGATGTTTGGTGCACACATTGAAAGGCAATGGGTGCAATCATTGAGGATATTAAAACTAGCATATTTTGATTTGGATGTTTGGTGCACACATTGAAACTCTTGATGCATGATATTATTAAGTAGTATGATTATAAATGGATTGGTGCATTGTAGTAGAAAGGAAAAAGTATGAAAATATTTATTACCAATCAAAGTCATGTCAGGAACATTTTCTACAATCACTAAGTTGGAGCTACTTAAGATTGCAAATATCATATTTGATAGCTATTACTTTATTTCGACTACCTTTTGAAGGTGAGAGAGGCATTTGCTAGTATGGTCTCAAGTGATTCATGGTAGGTTTTGAAAGACAAGGTCGACGACACTGTTTTTGATGGTTAGTTTTGTCACAAATTAGGTATGTCTTATTACTTTAATTTCACTCATAAGCAACAATTTGACAAAAGTAGGCCAAAACATCATCAATTGACAAAGATAAACATAATAAAACTACCTCATTCCTACTAAATCACCTTAATTGAGGAGGAAAAACATTATAAATGATCATTTTCATCAATGATTGTCTCTATGTATTACTTACAAAATTTGCTTGGGTTTACCTTTTATAATTGAGCAATTTCTACAAGCGTGTGAAAATTTGATTTTTGGGCTCATTAAAGGTTCTTAGGCCTAGTTCAAACAACTCTATGAGGGAGTACAAAGTGAGTTTGATCCCCTAATACATCATTAAGCACCCTAGATTCCCAACTGTCCCCATCAAATACTTGGATCCCATTTTCAAATGAAGAGCATTCACATATGAACTTCAATGGAGCTCATAATTTGTCCATAAATGAAACCCGTGGGGTAGCATTTAAAGAGGTGAAGAATTGCAAGGTTAAGCTAAAGGAATGAGATTGGAGATCATAAGTCTCTCTCTCTCATATCTATTTGTTCTTGTCCTCATGATTGCTTGAGCTATTGCCTTAAGGAATTGTTCTTAATTCAATATTGTTAGAGAGATGTCAAGAAGGGAAAGGACCCATCTCAAGGAGAGTGTTGGATGGAATTTGCTTCCAATTTATCTTACTAGGTGAGATCACTTTTTATGCCTTTCCATTGAACTAATATATGAGAATTGTTGTTTCCCTCCACACTTTTGTTCTTGAATGACATGATTTTGATTAATCTCGTAGTATTATTGCTTGTATGCTTCTTGTTTACTTATTTTCTATTAGGGTACTCTTCTACTAGTCTCACTACTAACCATTCTCTATTGTTAAACTCACAACCTAGTTTAGATAGGCGGCTTTTGCTCACTAGTGCAACAAAATCCCCAATACATATTGGTGACTCCATTAGGGATTAGATTCATTTAAATATTACTTAGGTTGTTTGGAGCTCATTTCTAACCTTTGATGGTTTGAAGGGTTAGGAACCAACTTGTTCTTTCACTTAGCAGTCCTCATAAGTTGTTGGGTCTTTTAGTTTTCCATTTTTTTTCATTTGCTATTTTGCATGATTGTTTTTCTGTGTTGTGCAAAACTTAAGGGATTTCCTTAAAAACTCGCAAATTTAATGGGATCCCATCAAATTTCCGCAAAATATTTTTCCATGGGTGTGCTAAATTACACCTTGTGCAATTGTGTGAGATCCATCCACATTTACACCAAAAAGTTTCTACCATGTACATCAATTACCTAAATGAGCAATTGCATGAGATCCAATTAGATTCCTTAACAAAACTATCTCGTGGGAGAGTCAATTCCATCTTGTGTAAATTGTGTGAATGTCCATAAAACAACTTGTGCAAGAGGGCCAAAAATTAGTATCTTAGTCATTAATCAAATGCTTTCTCACAAGTTGGGAGACAACTATTTTTTTTCTTTTTTCTTTTAGTAAGTATAAGTTGTTGCTTCTATTATTTTGCATTTCATTATATGTGGCTAGTAATTAAATGACATAAACAATAGAGGGTGGAATCAAAATTCCTCACATCAACCATGTAGATAGTTTTCTACTGCTCATTGCACATGGATGCATATTGTAAAGTTTATTATTCAGTGCCATGTTTTGATGTTTTGACTTATTTTTGCTCTTATATATATTAACGGAATAGTTACTTAATTATCAAATCTTACCACTTGAAATTATTTTCGCTAATTTTTGAGCAAAGTCGAATTTCATACATCAATTTGAATTTAGCATACTACTCTTAGGAAAACTGTTTGTGTTATCACAACTCACACAAACAAGGAACCAAAAAATTCCTTTTATCCCTACTATGCTCTTTGCTTTGTACTCACAAACAATCTTAAACAAATAATAAAGAGACGATAGAGTGAAATACCTCCATTATCACTTTTTTTCTAGTGGTGGTTTATTCACAAAATTCCTTTCACACCTAAGAAGTTAATTAGACAGAGTAAGAACCCCAAAAGTTCATATCATTTGTTTCTTTTAAAGTTTTTTGCAAGTATTTATTACACAAATCTTTCTCAATCACTTTAATGTAACAATGTCGTTTGGTCATTTGATGCACACCCACAAAAGAACTAAATAGTCTTTTTATTTATGTATGCTTTTCATCTTGAGCCCATAAAAACGATCTAGGTGGATTAGAAAGATCGAGAAGGATGAAATACCTCTTTTATCACACTATTTAAAATAAAAGCCATTGGTTCATGACACGAGTGTAGCCTACTAAAAATTAATAAGTGATAATATCTAACTTACACACATCCTTTATAAGAGGCCAAAAAATAATTTATCATTAGGGTTGTGGGGATATCCATCCAAATAACTCTCCATAATCATTTCTCATTGAAACATAGTTGTTTTTCTTATAGGGAGCATACAATCCTTTCATCACAAGTATGCAAAAAATGTGACAAGGAGATACCTTATGGGGTCATATGTTGAGGTCAAGTGGTTTTTGTTAGTCTCATTGGGCCACCCAACTCTCTTTTGACTGTGCCCCTTGATTGTTGGACGTTAAGGGTCCCTTGTCTGCACTTGTGAAAGATAACTTAGTGGCTAAAAACTAGGATTTCTACCAAGGTGGCATTTGTGGGATACATTTGCACTTGAGGAAAATTACGTTAACTGTTCGAAAATGTTGTTAGTTTTTTCAAGACAGAGCTCTAATGCTTCTCGCTATAACTAAATCTTCCATACTTTCACTAGCCTTCTTTAGTGGATTCAACCCCCCATCCATTGAGAGATTTTGGATGGCCTAGATATGTAAGAGAGGAAAGACGTTAGAAGTCATAAGACATATGCTTTAATTTTTTCAAAACCATATTGTGAAAACCCCCCTCACATCCAAACAGATAAACATGTGGATTGTGGTTAAAAATAATGTTTCCTAGACAATTTCACTTAAAAATCACATATTATTTGCTTTCGTTATACAAGCCAATTGTTTATATATATATAGATATATAACATTACCTTCTTGGCTTCAAAAAATTGTTTGTATCTAGAATGTATTGCACACTAGGAACCATATAAAACCCTTAGTCACCTCGATGATCGATGATCATGCTAAGTTAGAGGACTCCCTCATATTTTTGGAGATATTCTTCGCCCAATAATAATCAAATATTGGTTTTCCACATTAGATGCATACTATTGGTTGTCATCTCACATACAATTGAGAACCATCCAATCACAATGCCTCCAACCTCACTGAAATCACTAATTCCTGATCATGATCCTATATTACCACCTAAAGTCAATAACCAAAATTTGGCTACAATATACTACATATCTGGTTGGCACATTGACACATAGCCATGCCTTGTCAAATATCGACATAGATAATATCCCTCATAATTCAATGAGGAAATCAACATGGTTGGAATCTAAGTCCATTTATGCCATATAAACACAAATATGCTCATTGGAGGAAATCCTAGTATCGCTTTCATGCGACATAAATGATAGACACACCCACTAATATTGGTATCGTATGGTACAAACAAGTCATTTCATCTATTCCATATATTCAATTTTGACGAAGAAATCTTGGAGACCATGAATGGGCTAGATTACCCATGAGAAGCAATGCACCACTGATCCTTTTTTTCTCCCAAAAAACACGTTCACACCAATAATCCATTTAGGGCATGCATGATTGAGACAAAATATTTTATCTCGCTTGGACATGTTGATTGGTTAAAACATACAATACTAGCCCTCAACATTTCCACACATTTAAGGAAGGACACATGGCCAATATTTCCCCTACCATCCAAATATATAATTCCACTACTCCATGCATAATTGAAAACATTCTCCTTGGATCTACATGTTCTACTATGAAATTGATAGAGTGCAAAGCTCCATTCCAAGAGTTTCGAGACGTTTATGTTTGGTTATATGCATAAATAATTGAAAACATTCTCCTTGGATCTACATGTTCTACTATGAAATTGATAGAGTACAAAGCTCCATTCCAAGATTTTCGAGACATCTATGTTTGGTTATATGCAGAAATGTTGGGGCTATATGCTACCATCATTGAACATCATATTGACACATGGAACGACGCCTCTTTAGTATGATAAAGACACATACCTCTTCATCCATATAAAATCACGGCCATGAAAGTTGAAATTGACAAGCTTCACAAAGATGATTTTAAATACCCAATTGCATACACATGATGGGGCATCTAAACTAGTCTCTGTAAACAAAAAGCAGGGTACTATTAAGGTCTGCTCAATTTTCAAGACCTGAACCAAGCTTGTCTCAAAGACAACTTTTCTACCCCATTCATCGATTAAGTAATTGATGAATGTGTCACCCACACGATCCTCTCCCTTATGGATGATTTCTCTAGGTATAATTAGATCAAGATCCACATCACAAACCAATGTACAACCACATTATCCATGTTGTGGCACATGTTCACTTATTGCACCATGAATTTTGGTCTCAAAAAAGCTGGAGCTACATTTTAATGGGTAATAATTTATGTTTTTCATGACTTGGCTCATATTATCTTTCAACTTACCTTAATGATCTCAGAACTGGCTCAAAAAAGCAGTTACAACATCTTGCATACCCACACATTGTTTTTTTAGTAATGTTGCAAGTGCAACGTTCACTTGTACCCCTCAAAGCCCTCAAAGGCATATTCTATGTTACAATGGGCCACTTACTAGGATTCATAGTTTCCAATCTAAGATTAACTATCAGTTCCTTGAAAGTCCAAACCATCAACAAAATTACCTTGCCAAAATCATTGTGCTGGCTACAACGTCTATAAGGGAAAAGAAAATTGAAAATTGTTTGCAATGCTTTGTTCTTGGATACACCACATGTGCACACGATTTCTTATTGTTACACTATGATATCCATTCCTAATGGAGCTAAATACCTTATGGTTACACGATTTCTTATGGGTGGAACATAAATGGAAAATGGGAAAAAGTGGAACTAAATACCTTCCTGACGTCTTGCCAATATCCAACGACTATGTTCAGAAATCTTCAAAATATTTGTTTATCTCTATCTTATTTTTATGTCTCACATTTTATACATTTTATTCATGTGATAATTCCTTGCGTATTATTGAATACACAGGCTTGTCCAATGAAATTATGAGATTTAGGTCGAAACACTGTTGCTAAGCTTAAACTTTATATTTTGGTTGTTTCACATATATTTCTTCAAGCAGACAAGATGGAGAACTTCTTTACTCCATAAGCAAAGGTTATCTTCACACAAACACCTCCACATGTAAAATTTCCTTCATGGTCTACACAAAACTGTAGGATGGGCTAGGGTTTCTCCTCACAAACCAAACTCTAAACCTTATGACAGTCACACCCTTCTTCCTTTGAGTGTGTCATGACGGAAATGGGGAATTTTAACTTCAAAAGTGAGAGAGCGATAATCGTGTCTTCATCACTGGACACCCACAATCAGAGAGTGATGGTTGCACCATTTTCTCACGAGGCTTGATTTTGTTGACCAATATCTTATCACGCTCATTCATAAAGGGGTGTTTTTTAATTGTGAAAAATTGGGTCAATATATTGTACGTATTGGGGGTGGTGTAGGATATATGGGGCTTACACTTTTTTGACCAATATCTTATCACCTTCATTCATAAAGGGGTGTTTTTAAATTGTGAAAAAATGGTTCAATATATTATAGGTATTGGGGGGGGGTGTAAGATATAGGGGGTTTATATGCATTAAGGGTATAAAAATGGTATCTCATAAAAATATGGTTTTTTAATTAGAAATATATATTTGGAAGGGTATTGATAAAAGGATTTTGGTGGGTATTTTTCAATATTAATGAAATTAGGAGTGTTTTTTAATATTCAATGAATGACACTATCTCGTGCATTTTTGCAAACAATAACTGTAAAAATACACTTCATTTTGAATTGGCATCAATTAATTCTTACACATAGTTTTAATATAACATCCCAATAATCTAAGTTGGGAATACACATTGAATCATAAACAACTTAAGAGAAATATACTATTACTAATTACCACAACATGTCAGAGGCTTAACACCTCCCTCATCGAGCTCTCTTCAACAAATTTGTGAATCCTGTTTTCATTGGTCTTCTCTAGAATTTTCGATTTCCAAATAAAACCTTGCTCACATAGTCTCTTCTTTTCTTTCTCAAAAAATTTCTTATGCAGGCTTCTCTTCTTTCTCACCCATGATTCTTCTTTAGAATGTGTTCCCCCTTTAGTGGCTTCACAAACAACCTCTTCTCCAGCTTAGACAACGAATCCTCTCTATAAAATTAACCTCATTCCCTTCACTCACGTAACTTCCTCTTTCTCTTCCTTGTGGCATCTCTCGGTGGCTCCCCTCTAGCTTTGATACTAATATGAAAGTGGAAAGTGGGGGCAGAGACATAAAGGATTGATACAACAAAAAAAAACTTATGTGTTAGTATTTATTGGATCAAAAGAAGATATTAAATACAGATTGAGCCGGATTCTTGAATTGTCTAGGTGCAACGCAAAGAAAACTAATTAATGTATCCAATCCCCCTTGAAGATAATTAATGTAACTGTCTAATTGCTTTCTAGAACATTCTACAACTATCTTGTTTAGCAAGAGTAATTAGTTTATTCTAACAAAGTGGACAACAAACCCATTTGACTTGGGGCAATATTATGGTAGAACCTAAACCAATTCATTTTTAGAGGTACTTGACTTATTCAGATTGTGAAAGCTATGAAGTGACTCTAAACCCATTGGACACCCATTAGACATTGGAGTAAAGTTATAGTGGTCATATCTAATAGTGTATTTTTACAATTTCAAGAACCTAATTTGATAGGAAAGGATCAATATTGCACCAATATTTTAGGAATGGACAAGAGTAGATGTGTCTATTATCTACTTTTTCCTCCTCGTTCATTGGAAATTATGTAAGTATAGTATTAAATTAATTACATT
>LPNX010251002.1:39348-77660 GCA_001517045.1 Pseudotsuga menziesii
AATTCTGATTTATGGAGGTATTCTATGAAGTTCTTTTATTCTTTAAGAAGTTATTTTGTAGTTCATCTTTCTTATCTATTTTGGAAGCTTTTTCCTGCTCACATCTTTGTGTAATTTGACACATCTTTGTGTAATTTGGTTTTTTCGTCTCATTTAAAGATTTAGAACATTAGCTTGTGTTAGTTAGATGTTGAAAAGCCCCCTCTGGGCTCTTAATCCATCATCATTCTCTTGTGTTATTGTACTTTAACTGAAGAGCAATGGGAGCGAGTGAAAATGCTCCAACCTCTCCCTTTATGTATAAATACACCATTCCAACCTCTCCATTTGATGTATAAATACACCCTTCAAGAATGAATATAGATATAGTGCGTTAAACGTTCCACCCAGTACACTTTGTCTTCTCGAATATATGTGTGCTTATTAGTTTATGCTTGAATGTTGTGTTGAGCCTACAGGTTCAACACTTTGGTGCGGTTGCCTCCTCTGTCCGGTCTGGGTGACAGCAGCCGCTGATGGGATGGAGCGAATCCGAACCAAGATAAACATTTGAAATGTTCATCGACAAGAATGCGTGCGCTCTATTGGTTGATGGTTTAAAGAAATGCTGCTGTTCATGAGGTACTGCAATGTGCGAAAGAGATAATATTGTTCATACCATCGAAGGGATCTATAAATGAAGCAGGTGAGATCAAGACTTCCGTTTATCGATTAAAAAGAAACTGCTGCTCAATGCCCACACACCATACGGAAAATAACGAATCTACCTGCACATAAAAATCACGAGATTATCAAAGAGAAATCTGTTTCAGTTATCGCGGTTGAAATCATAGAGAAGTGCTAGCGTTTGCATATGATAGATGGCATCATCGACCCATTGGTGAAGTTATTGTTGTTCTTGGTAACAATTTCTTGTAGCTGATCGATTTGCCTATGTTAGTCTAGTGAACCCATTAACCGACTCATTCCAACGACCGTTGATAGCAGTCGAATGAAGGACTCATTCCAATGGCTACGAATCCTTTTCAACAACTATAAAAGAGCCTTACCAGTGGTGACCTTTTGACGTTGTTATCTGCAACGTAGGGATCACAAGAATTGGGTTCTCGTCATCTTTACTAATCTCGCCGGGGTAGTCTACGCTGTTCGTTCTTCACTGCCATTGATGAAACGACGGAGCCGCAAGTCAAATCCCACATCCATTGTTCTAATGGGATCACTGGCTTCTATGCAGCGATGCTATGGTTATGGCATATACAAGGCAACTAAACATGGCCTAAAAGGCCTGGCTGAATGTCGATTGAAGGTGCAAGTTGAGTATCGAAGAGAATTAAGTGGAGTTGTTATCACTGTCCCCCAAACCTTGCCGGCGACCATTAATCACTTGCAACAGAGCAATGATTGCTCTATATATATATATGCTCTACCAATTGGGCTAAGTTTTTAGAGCCAAAGTTTGGTGAAAATTGTTTAAATAGTAGTTTTAGTGATTGAAATTGTAGAATTTTGGTGTACTAAGAGTAATTGAAATCCTAAATACATTACTGTAATAAAAATTATAATTTCAATATTAAAAATCTCATTTTCAACAACAAATCATCGACCTTAAAATATGCAAATGCAAATGGTCTAAAGTTTAACAACCCCTACTAATTTAACCATCCACGTGCAACGAAGCAATGATATATATATATGCTCTACCAATTTAACCACGAGGGCACCAATTTAACCGTCCACCATTATTCACGTGCAACACAGCAATGATTTATATATATGCTCTACCAATTTAACCACGAGGGCACCAGCGACGGGAATTCTATTAAAATAGTCAATCATTTACAATCCACTTTAGTTTAATTATGTACGTTTGGTCCATCCAACGGACCAACAGCGAAGTCAACCATTGACTTCGTTGTTGGTTCGTTAGATGGACCGAACATACGTGTTTTTTAAGCTCAGGCATTTAATTCGATGCACACATTATTGAAGACCATCGAATTAGAAAAATAATATGCTAAATGAAGAATGTAATTGACTTGTTGGGAGCAACTCATTGAGATTATTCGATATTATACAGGCATTCGATGCATGTTGTAAGGGGAGGCCAGCTAGTCGATTTATGTGGCACCCTCGGGGAAATCGAATGGAAGATAGTCGAGGCTTGAGCATTTGTATTTTTGAAGCATAAATGGTCGATCTATAATTTGTTCAGATGCATGAAAAGTTGTTATTTTGCTATGAAAAATAGATCATATGTGGTGGATAATTTATCTTTGATCTTATTAGTCTTGTCGGATTGTCTATGTTGTGCCCCATCGACTGGACAACCCGTCGGCTCATGCAATCGATTGCTAAAACAAATATTAGTTATACTTTTGAAAGAAATATTGAATCGAGTTTTATGGAAGAAAAAATTTGTGCGATGAGTGTTGCTGACAAACATCTGACCATAGATGAACAAGTCGACCACAGTAGCAGTCGACTAAATTATATGGGTGGTAAAAAGTTTTGTTTTTATTACTAGAATATTTACATAATTTGTGGTTGAATTATGTCGAAAGAGATCAAATGGTTAAAAAATAGTTATGGAATGGAAGAGACTTTGTATTTTTTTTATTCCTCATATTCTTCTAGTTAAAATGGTTCAAGTGTGAGTTATCCATGCCTAGCTACATGTTATTATGGACATTCTTTATGTTATCCATTTATCAACTATCATTTATTTTTTATATTTTTTTAGCACTTGCCCCTTGAAGGAAGGTGGCAAGGGAGCTTGATGAATGCTAAATAAGAGGGAAAATGTGAGCTATGAGGGAGCTCGAGCACAATTCCAAGAGCATAACCTTGTTCTAATTATGGGAAACCTCTTGCAATAAATAATGAAAATGCATGATATAACATAAATAACATAACACAAGGAATTTTTTTCATCAGAGGCCACTTCGAGGGGACAACCTCCTTTGAGAAAGCTCAATGCAAATAAATCGTGGATTCCTTCATTGGCCTCAATACGTACTTATATACTAAGTATAATATATAAACAACTATTACTCCCCATGAATGTGGGATAATACAATATACTCACATGACGACTTTCAAAACATATGCGTCCAACAACATTATACTAACAAAGTAAAGAAAAGGGTTGACACAGGTTCCTAACATCTCCTCCCTCTTATAAGAACTTTGTCCTCAAAGCTTTAGATGTGGAAATTGTTGCTAAATATGAAGGAGTGGTTCCCATGTAGCATCCTCGGGTCACATGTTGTGCCACTGAATCAATACCTATGTGATGGATCGAGAGCGAAGCTGACGAGAGCGCTTATTGAGGATGGCCTCCAAGTCCAAAATGATGGATTCTTCATTATCCAGTTCTAGTAAAACAGTTTGTGCTTTGATGTTGGTGCCAATAAATTTCTTAAGACAAGAGACATGAAATACCGAGTGAACATGAGAAGAAGGAGGAAGTTCCGATTTATAAGCAACAAACCTAATATGCCGAAGAACCTTATATGGCCTATAGAAATTTGGAGCCAGCTTATGATGCCCTTTGAGTTGCATGGAGGATTGCTTGTAAGGTTGCAGAAGAAGAAAACCATATCACTGACTTGAAAATTGTGTTTAGAGCGGTGTTGATTGACTTGTTGTTTCATTTAGTTTCTTACATTGTGAGATTGTCCTACAAAATGTGAAGAATCTGATCTTGGTTTCGGAGAACCGTGTCAACTTCCTGAACTTGTGAAATACTAGGGCTATATGGAAGGAGCACTAATGGTGCCAGACCATAGGTTGCTTCATATGGAGTCATTTTAGATGCAGTGTGCTAGGAGGTATTGTACCACCATTCAGTGAGAGGGAGCCACTTTTTCCACTAATGTCATTGTTCAAAGGTGAAGTAATAAAGATAAGTTTCCAAACATTTTTTGATAACTCCATTCTAACCATCTGTTTGTGGGTGATACCCTGAACTCATATTCAATTTGGTGCTAGTGTGGTGAAATAGTTATGTCCAAATCCGTGTAGGGATGGGAAAGGGTTCGAGCAATCCCAGAAGGAGTGTTGTTTCACCCTCGTGGCACTAGCATGTATCACATTCAACCACCATGTGTTGAATTTCCATTTCCATTCCCTTCCAAAAGAAGTTACGTCGTGCCTGCACATACGTTTTGAGGAATCCATAGTGTCCTGTCGATGGAGAAGCATGGAGTTCATAGAAGACAGCCTGTTGAATATCTGTGCTCTAGGTAAGCACCAGACGACCCTTGCATCTCAGAGAAGCACCATCCCAAGAGTAATGTGGTACACCAGAAGGCTTATTGTGCATATGTTAGATGATTTCAGATAATGAAGAGTCATTGACATAACCTTGCTCAACAAATTCAAATTGATTTGGAATAGGGATAAAAATAGATGAAAGAGAAACGTGGTCATCAAATGTGCAAGAAAGAGCATCCTCCACAAGATTATCCTTACCCAAATTTTTTTGTAGATCCAAGGGAGTAGTGGAGACCGCTGATGGTTGCATCTGAATGGAACTTTGGAGTTGATCGATGACACCATGTGAATTCTTCTTAAGGATCTTTTCCATGTGATGTGAATTGATGATGCCGAGAGACCCTAGTTTTAATCCCTTTAATGTGTTTTTCCCCATCGACTGAAAACTGCATATAAAGTTCAGCAAAATCCCATAAGATGGGTCCAATTGTGCGTAACCATTGATGTCCCAAAACCACATCACATCCACCTAAGGGCAAGGAAAACATGTTAGAGTGCAAGTTATAATATCTAATAGAAATACCCACATTGGGACACTTCCCCTTGCAAGGCAAGGGGTCCCCATTGACAATCATGACTTCAAAGCTGGGGTAAGGATGGAAAAAATAATCATCCTATTTGGCAATCTGAGGGTCAATGAAGTTAGGAGTGCTATCAAAATCAATGATTATTGTAAGTGGGAGCTTCTTTAAGAAACCCTTGACCCCATGGTTTGTGGGACGGTCAATCCGACTAATGCATGGAGAGATATCTCTGGGTGGTCATTTTGAGGAGGGTCAACAGCGGTTGGTGAATGTCAACCTAATCATCTACTAGATCCTGATCATCTTCACAATTTTCAGGTGCAGGCAGAGAATCCACATCCAAGAGATCGAGTTTTTGCTTAGCACATCTATGTTGCTGGGTGAATTTCTCATCACAATTATAACAAAGCTCTTTTTCTCTATGTGCCCACATCTTGACTTTAGAAAAACGCTTGATAGGAGTGGTTCTAGGATTTGGAGCATTGTTGAGCTATGATCTTGCCCTTTGCTAACTTAGCCAATCCTAGGGCTTCCATCATTATGTTGGGACAAAAAATTTTAACCTCAGATTGGATTGCATTCTTTAGACCACTGATAAAATAAATCTTGTAGAATGCATTAGGCAATCCTTTTGTCTGAATGGATAGTTTCTCAAATTCTGTCTAATACTTTCTCATAGTGAGTTTTACGGCTATGCTCAGGTACTTCCCACAGTTAAGCAGATAGGGGTTATTCCCTGATCTGAACTTGCAATTGAAATGAACAATACATATGCAAAGAAGAAGAAATAATGCAATAATCACAGCGTTGAAAATCCATTGCGAATAGGAAATTTTTTTTGGCAGAAATTCAACCCAACAAGCCCAAGCGAGTCCAAAAACCCGTAAATAGAGCTACAGTTCTGAGAATTTTTTTTTTTAATGAGCATAACCAAATCAATATTTCTTAGAATATATATTATAGCCTATTTCTGGAACTAGAACAACCACTCTGCATTTACTTAGGTAATCAAAATAGAAATTTGGGCACCCCGTTAAAAGATATTCACTTTGCAATTTTCGCGGCTGTCACTGGATTTAGGAAAATAACATATTTTAAATCAACGATATATATACTTTCTGAACTCCAAATGAGATGTTTTGTTTTTTAAAATGTGTACATTTGAAATAGAAATTCACATATGCAACTTGTTTCTTCTGAATATGCACAAAAAGTTTCATAAATTGATCTGAAATTCGTTGCCCAATTTTGCCCTATTTTTTTGCGAAAAAGAAGAAAAAATTTCCCACTTGTGCCAATGAAAGTGATCTGATATGAGATGTGGGAAACCTCCTACAATAAATAATGAAAATGCATGATATAACATAAATATCAGAGCATAGAAGGAATTTTATTGATCGCAAGTCACTTCGAGGGGGAAACCTCCTTTGAGCAAGCTCAATACAAATAACTCGTGGATGCTTACATTGGCCTCAACACGTACTTATATATTAATTTTAATCTAAACAACTATTACCCCCCATGAATGTGGGATAATACAATATACTTATGGGAGGAATTACAAAGCATATGCGTCCAACAACAATATACTAACAAAGTAAAGAGAAGGATTGACATGAGTTCCTGACACTAATTTAATCCTTAGATTAAGCATGCCCATGGATTTCTTATATAGGCCAAGAGGTGGCCAAGAAATAACAAGATCCCAATGTGAACCTAATGATCCATGGTTTAGCTTCAAGGTACACAAAAGATGCCATTTAAGGAAACCAAGTATGTGAAGAGCTAAAATTCGAATTCTTGGAGGTAATAAAGCTTTCATGAGCCTTTGATGTTTTGTTGGTGTGTGAGATCCTATAGTTTGCGTTAGTCGCATGGATCTCGAAGGGAAATCCATGCTCGTCATGCAAGCATTGAATTGATAACATGTGATGTAGCGCATATAAACAGACCATTGGCCGCACAATATTTTCATTTTGACAACTTTTGGGCATTTTTGGACTCATGTTGCTTTTTGGGTCTTATGAAAATGTCTTTGGTTGGATGCATGTTTTATGTTGATGATGCTTTCTATGCAAATTGTGGAAATGTAGCATGTGTGCGAGATTTACACGATAATAGATGCCCCCTGATGTATGAGGTTCGAAGGGCACTACAGAGCCGATAATGCATCATCATTTCTTTTGTCATATCTTTGTTGCTATTGAAAGCATTGGAACCATAGGTGGATGAATAAACCCTTCCTGAGGGGGAAGGTTTCTAGTAGAGTGATAGCTAAACATGTTATTTTTATATAAATGAGGTGGGCATTCCCATGCTCATGAAGATGGCTAGAATGGCTACAAAAATGAAGAGACTAATGGTTTCATCATAAACTACTGATACATGGATGAAGGTTGATTCAAACCACGTGAGAGTACATGAACCTGAAATGGTGTCACCAGTGTCGAAGAAGTGAAATTTTCGAGAATTTGTAGAAGCCCAAGGGAGTTGGTGTCCAAAATATTGATGAAGTCACCGAGTGAAGACTACACTATTCCAAATATGTTGCTACCATGATTTTCAAACATGAACACTTCTACATTCGAAATGTGCTACTCCGCATGATGTGATAGATGTGTTGACGTCAAGCATAGGGGGGACCACTAAGTTAGGGAGAACTAATGACTATCCCCACTCGGTTCGAGGTGGTCCCTTATATTGATTGAAAGGAATCCTAAGGTACCATTATAACTTCTCTAACTCTCAAAATATGAGGATTGGATGTTGATGAGAGCTGAAGAACCTGATAAGGTGAGGGTCTTATCCCGCGAACCGAGATCGTGTTGTAACCAACTGTGAGACTTACTGACATGACATAAGAATGGATGATAATCCTAAGGCTCATAACTTCCTCTGATCGATGCAAACTTAGGGAGTAACTGATGACAACATTCTTCATAATGTAGGGAGACAAACTCTAGATGAAGGGATTTGTTAGAGACACACAATACTGATGGCATGGTGACTAAAAAAAATGTCAATGCTGGGGGTATGGGGACTCAACTACATCGATCAAAAGTGAGCACGGGGTTGCCTCCAAAAGAATTGAGGGGTTCTTGTGGGTTTGAGTGTATTCGTGAACTGTTTGTACATAAATAATAATTGGTGGGGTCTCCATAGTTTTTGGCATGTCAGGGGAACGATTTAATGATGGGTGGGACTCCATCAGTTTTTGGTGATTCAGGGAGTCAATTTTGATGATAGGTGGGGTTCCCACAGTTTTGAGTGGGTTGGGGAACCTTTTTCCAAGATGAAGTGAGGGGTTTTTGAAAACGCAAAGACAGGTGCCCCATGAATCAATGCAATGTAGATTGTTCTTGTGGGAATAAATGAATAGAATTGGTTGCTTCAGAGGGAGGGGTCCCCATTGGTGTCTTTACAGGGATGATGATACGAAGAATATTTGTAGAGGGGTCGATGCTGATGGAGATATGAGAAGGCCATGATAAATATTTCTTGTAACATGAGTTGAGGAATTTGGTAGCATGAACTACTAGAGGTGGAGGAGTAAATTACCAACTATGAAATGATGGGATACCAGTAGATCTGTTCATATGTATCGAAAATTCCTCAAACTTTTGGGGGGATCGACATAATGGGTGTCAAATAATGATGGGGTTAGTAGTGGGGTGAACACCCATGGGTGGCATGTGTGATTCACGGAAATGATGTTGATGGAACATTAAGATTGAATTTTTGGTGACTTTATGGGATGGATTCATGTTCTTTTAATGCAAAAATTATGGGAGGTCTACTATTATCAGAGAGTAAAAGGGTGTCGATAGTCTAGTTCTGTGATAATACATGTGGAAAAACTCTTGCATCATTGTTGATGGTGGCTGAAAAAATTTGTGTCCTGGGAGTAGTCCTACACACATGATGCACATACCCAATTATAGTAAAGGACATGACAAAGGTATGGACAATGCATCAATCAAATTCCAAAACATGGCACACAGTGTGGCGTGTGCAGAAAATTTAGTGGCAAATGAAATGATAAAAAGGGAGGAGAAGCATATGCCACAATGTAGTTTGTAGTGTGCTGCTGATGATGGTGTAGATGATACGTCAAAAGGAGTTATAGTTTGTCCATGGCGAGGATTTGAAATTTGGGACAACCTTTTTTAAAATTGGGGTGGGGTCCACTTTTCAAAATCATTTATACCATTTGAATTACGCATTCCTAAGGGTACTTTTGTGGATTTTGGGAGCATGGTTCAACTATTTTTTGAGCAACGAAATCCATGTAAGTCTAAACCTTATCTTTTGTATTTTTGTCTAGGTAGATCTAGGGTAGGGGGGTCTCAATAGTCGTATGGATGGTTTTGGACCATCAAAACCATTCGCGCAAGTTTTTGTACTTTTAGCGCGTTGGTGCACTAGAAAAGGTATTTATCTCATGTTGTTGTAGCACGAGATAAGGGGTTATTTCCATGTGGAGCGTAGGATTTTTTAGGGTTCGGTTGCGCGAATGTTCGATGTGATTGTATAATGGACAATTGTGTAGGTGTGCAATTGAGGTTGAGAATTCCTATGTGTATGTGCTTAATTTAGTTGTTCTATGTTGTGGACGAAGTATGTATATCTTGTGTGAATAGTCCACACAGGTAATAGGATAGCAGGCACATGAGGCGTGAGTTGTTTATGGTTAAGTCACGTTGTCACGCACGTTTATGAAACATGGCTGCAAGAAATTAGTGTATGGATGTCTTCTATCTTTGTCATGACGGCTAGATAGACTTGAGGTTAGAATTATTTGCTTGCAGGTGTGGATGGATGTGGGGTGTCATAAGTGTAGTTATGAAGACCTACTAGAGAAATTCTAGAAGGATATTCACACTACCGAGGCATTGACAGATGCGGGGATCTTAAAGTTTTTTAGGTGCCCTTTCAAGTGTTAAACTGATTATCTGCTCCTGGAGACCATCCAAATATGGAACCCAGATCAGTTGGTGTCCCATGTAGGGGTGGATGACCTGAGAATTACAACTTAGGATATATATACTTGACGAATTTGAGCCATCGTGGGGTTTGAGAGTCAATATATTTGACTATGGGGGCAGGACGCATGATCATACGGACGATCGATTAGTATTTTGATGGTGATGAGGATGCCCTAAAATCTGGAGGGGTTTTAGTATGGAATCTATGGAGTCTTACAATTCGAGCTATAGCCATGGTAGTCTTGAATATATTAGGGTTGAACTCTCCACATATGCTTACGGGTGGTCAACTGCTATTGGTGGAGAGAGTGATAGATGGGCAACAGGTTTATTAGGGTCCAATGCTATGTGACAATGGTGCAACTAGATAAGTTGCATCGGGGGGGGGGGATGATGAGTACCTTCAGTCATAAGAGTGTCTTATGTGCCTATTTATTGGAGAGGTATCCCTCTATGATACCGTTGGTTGTGATACCACTGATGGGGGGTACATTCTCAATGGTATTTGCTAGAGTGGTGACAGTTTGCCCCAGTGGTGATTCTTGTGGGGACACCGTAAGGTGGAGAAGTTGGTATTGTAGGAACATATGATCAAGATGAGATTCTTGTTCATTGAGTAAAATGGGACACTGAAACAAATAATGGGAGTTTTTTCCAATGACTAGAATGGGCATGGTATCCTAACATGAAGAGGCTCATCTGCCATCATTGTTGGTGATGTTTGAGTTGGTGTGTTTGTAGTGGATCGGTTGGGGATCATATGAGAGTGAGTCCCACAAGATGTAGATGTGCATGGTGTGCTTCTAGTTAAGTAGGTATCAATTGTAGAGTGGGTTTGATGGCATAATCGGTTATTGTGATAACTGTTTCTGTGGTAGACACAACTGTTGGTGTTACAAATGTACTGAAAATATTGATAGGAGCAATATCTAGTGGTTGAGGTGAGGAAACTTGAACTAATGGATAGGTAAGACAAATGGTTTCCAATGCATCCAAAAATTGAGAGAGATTGGGGAAATGGTGTGTATAGTCCCCAAATTGAGAGAAAATCAAACATGCTTTGTTGGTGCTTAATGCTTTGGATTTAGGGGTCGAGGAGGTTGATGTGCCCCTACTCACAACTTGGGATGCATGCATGGAACTGACTGGTTTGTTTATGAAATTTTCATGCTCTCGAAAGGAGGGGCACATATTTCTCGCATGACCTTGTTGACCACATAGAGCACATAGTGAGGTGACCCACATTTTGGGCGTATCATGCATGATGGGGGACTTCAGCATTTGTTGTGTGGTGCTTCTAGTGTTAGGCTTAGCATCATGAGTGTTTGTGATGGGGGATTTAAGCTTGGGTTGGTTAATGCCCCTATTGGAAGGGGATTTTAGCTTAGGTTGAATGATGACCCCATTTGGAGTTTGTGTGATGGCCGATGATAGCTTGGTCACATGTGGCGTTGGTTCGATGTGTGATATTGTGGGAGTAATTCACCTAATCGACACCATTTCATAGCGCGCAAATGATTTTGAGACCATCTCCAAGAGTGGTGGTGTGAGGTACCATACTGGGACACTTAAGGTGATCCTAGGGAGAGTTAATTGAGCCATGATCAACGATCCTTGTACTCAAGTATATGGGTACATGAATGGTATATGGAGCATAGGGGGTACATAAGGGATCAATATTTGTTCCACTCTTTGGATCGTTGGGGGTGTTGACGTTGGTGTTGTTCGGTGAGGAGACTCATATTTGGAGGTGGAAATAGTGCACATGAGACTGTCCATCGCGGTGGGGATTTTAGGTGGAGGGCCTGAATATGACCCTAGGAGGTCAAAATATTTGCACACACCCATATCGATGTCAACATAAGGGGGTGGGTTAACTTCTTCTAATATGGGTAGGAATTTCCTAGGATTGGTAGTGGCGTGGGGGTCATAGTAGTTAAGCTGGTCAAGGGTGACCGCCTTCTCATTAAAGGGAAACATCATGATGCGAGAGACTGAGGACACCACTACCTTCATGGTGTACATGTAACTATGACCCAACAGGATATTCTAGTCTATATGGGCATTGAAAACTTCAATATCGATCATTACCATTTTTCTCCCTAGCTCGATGGGGAGATTTTAGTATAATCCACGTGGTTGGGACATGTGCCCATAATATGCACGAAGGGAAATAGAGGATGTGACTAACTCAGGGGAGCCCAATAATTTCTAAACATTTGAGGAAATGACGCAAGTGGATGTGCCTTCATCGATGATACATTGATGAATGATAATCTTCTTTATGACAACTAGGACTTGAAATGCGATTGACGAGGGTAGTTACAAATCACCTTTGTCTTGGTTGAAATTCGTGAGGCATGATTATGAAGGGTCGATGAATCCAAGTGCATTCAATAGTTCCTTTCATTGTGTTGGGAAAGATTGAAGTACTTATTCGGTGGACATGGTAGTTGGATACTATGATAAGTCATCCACAATAATGTAATTGTGGGAAACCTTTATGTGGGAGTTATGAGGGGTACACCTAAGTGGTAACTTTAGTATCCTCAATATTTTCTCTATGCTTAGGTGTAGAATCTATAAAGTGCCACTTGAGGGAACATAAGCCTCTTCTATGATTGATGAGGAATATGGACTAGTATATTGTTTAGCATGAGTCTAGAGGTTGACATATGATGAGTTCATAAAAATATTATGAAATTGTCCATCACTCAAGGGGAGGGGATCTAGCTATTGGGTTACCACTCCTTGGTTGGAAAATGGTTATTTCAAAACAAATTATTGGGGTTCTGGTGCAAGAGGTGCCTAAGGGGGGTTTTCTAGTTTCTCTTTCCTTTCTTCCACAAACTGTTAGAAGTCTGGGATAAGCGTGTAGTGTTGAGTGTAATGGAAAAAATCCCCATAGATGGAGAAATGGTAATTGGTCCTCAGGTTGAAATTTTTTCCTTTCTTGGAGTGGGGGGGGGGGGGGGGTTCCCTCTCCACTTGTTGGTTACCCTGGTTGAGTTTTTATTGGGGAACTTGATTCCCCCCATCCCTGTTGTTGGGGTTGTTTGTTATTTTCCTTCTTCTTCCCCTGATTTTGAGGATTCGGGGGGGGGGTTGGTGATGTTCAACTGCTCGAATGATTGAGCTTGTTGTTACACAAAATGTTGGACTAAATTTTCTCCCATGTGAGGCATGGGAGCTGTTCTAAGGGGACACGAGTGTGTATTAACGGTGGGATATAAATTGGTTGTGTTGTATATGATGTGGATGTAGGCCCATGTTGTGCCATTTGTGGTGGGGTAAGTGACTGTTCTTGGCTTTTATTTGGGTAAGTAGGCTTGTAGGTTCAGTACTGGGGTTTCCAAATGACGGATTTGGCATAGTAGTAGGGGGAGATGACACAGAGGGGATGGGTGGATATTGTACTACTATGGGGGTTGGTGCAAGAGTTAGTTGTGGGGGATATTTACTTTGGGAGGAAATGGACCCTATAAGACCATTTGTTGAATGCAACATCACTGCAATGAGATAATATAAAGACTGATGCTGAGGGGGATAAGGAAGGACTGTGTAAAGGTACTTTGATTGGGAATAGATGAGATCAAAGTGTCGGGCCTTTAAGATGGCCTCTTCCTTAGATTGCGGAATGGAGGTAGCCACATTCTTTGCAATAGATGGTTGGAGTGATTTAAGGAACTTATCTAAAAAGAACTGAGGTTGAAGCTTGATTTTACACAATGTGCGACAAAGACGCCACTCATGTATGTGGTCCACAATATGTGTCACAGTATTTTGTCGAAACTCTGTGAGCATTTCAAGGCCTAGGTCATGAATTATCAGTAATTGAAAGTCGGTGATAATTGATGTGGCTATTGTCTCGAAACTGGTGTGAGATGCTTGAGATATATTTACGGACCACTTTGTAGTTGCACCAGTGAGGGTTCTTTGCAAGAGGTGGAGCCTCTCTGAATCTGCAACTATGCTATTTGAGGAACACCATAGATGGAATTCCATGATATGGTTAGCTGGATCATGTCCTTGTTTACCTTCAAACTTAGGGATGTCAGAGGGGATCATTTCAGGAATATCGGGCTAAGTTGGATCATGAGCAATGTGATTAATGACCAAGTTTTCTAGCTCAGGGAGATTCAGGCTAGCCATGAATGGTAGGTTCGGTTTGGGTGCCACCATCATATTCTATGGGTTGTTTCTATGAGGGGGTGAACAAGAAATATGTGGCAGTGATCTTTGTCTTCTATGGGAATATGAAGATGTTGTATGCCCTCTTCTCAAATGGGGAAAAGAAGGTGGGGTTGTATTTTCTTGATGGGGGGGAATAAAGGCGAACCTCTTCTGTGAGAGGAGGAAGAAAAAGGGTATAATCCCTCCCTGAGGGGAGAGAATGAGTCAAGAAAGGTGTGGCCTCGCTCAAAGGATCCAATAAATGTGGTCCAGGAACGGTTGATGGGCCCCTAAAATTGTCACTTTCCTTGACTATATTTCCTTAATTTGACATCACATTTAATTGTAATCTAATACATTTACCTTCAGGGGGTTATATTTTACTTTAATTACTTAAATAAATGCAATAAAAATAAAAGATGTAAATAAACCAATTGAAGAGCCAAATTTCCATAAGTATACCACTTAAAATGTTAAAGTTTGGTTACTTTAAAAATCCGAGATCTTAAATCTCCTAATGCAATTGAATTTAATAAGTTATTCTTATGCATTAATGTGATCTTGTAGGAATTGTTAAAAAACCGCCAAGTTGGAAAATTTTCTTCAAACGCTGAGATGAAAATGAAGTTTTGGAGCCTAAAATTTCAACACTTGTTTTAGCACTCGTTCTAGTACCTGTTTTGGCACTTCTAGGAAAGATGAATCGTTGGTTAATATATTTGCATGCCTCCATTACCAAATCTAAAACAGGGGTTTTGTTCTTTGGTGATCCTATATGGTGTGATGTTATGATTAGAGCTTACCCAGGTCATTCATTTGACCCATGGAATCTTGGCCCTAGTTCCAGTTAAAGAACACCAACTGCCTCAGAATCAATGGTTTCCTTAGAGCTGTGATCCGATGGTTTAGGTTAGTCATCGAATTGTAATGAACATGGAAGTGAAATTTTGATATTTAGTTGAACTGTTCAAGGTATCGATCCTTTTAGTGGTTGATGGTTTCACTTATTTATTATATATAACTGCAACTCATTTGAAATTAAAAAAGGAAGATTTTAGACAATAGATTGGTCATACTGTAACACTCTATTTTTTATCTAATGAAAGAAAAAAATCAAGTTCCTGGGAATGAGGTTTTGTATATAGTATGTGTGTAATTGTGCACTATGAGAAACCTTGAGAGGGGCCGCCTGTGGATCATGATTTCCTTTTCTTTCCAATTTCACTTGTTAAGCATTATCAGGTACTTGTTTTGTAAATTTCTTTGCATTTGTTTTTCAATTGTACAAGTCTAATGTTGAACAATAAAATGATTTTGACTTGCATGTGTCTTTTTTCTAGCTTGATGTACTATAGAATCAACGTTGTTTTATGAATTTTGTCCCGATTTAGAGACTATATGTAAAGGTTAAATGTGGAGTTGTTGGTATCTCAATTTATGAATCTGATGCTCTGTACAAGAATATGATTATAAGCAATATAGTTGATTTACTGTAGAACCCATTTGTTACTTCAAGGAATTGTGATTTTAATTTACCTTGTCTTACATAGTTGGACGCCCTTTCATAGTCTTGATTATGAATCTAATTTCGAATTGGAATTGTATGCATAATTTATTTGATTGGTTTCCCTTTTCTTTTGAAATTTATATTTAAATTGAACATTCCTTATCTATTTAGCACTCTATCCAATTAGTTAAATGCTCTATTTTTGGATGCCTCATTTATGAGTTTGGGTTTTGAATCTATGTTATTTGATTTCCTAGTAGGAACTAGATAGCAATTGCAACTCCTCTTTTTACAGATTCCATTTAGTATGTGTGATTACAATAAAAATTGAATTTACTCGGTCCATTAAGTACTCTGTCCACATCTAAATTTCCAATTGCAAGGTTTAATGTCAAATAGAAGGAAATGCATTCAAACCTGTCATTTATTTTTTCCCTTTGATTTTGTTTGAGGGATTGAGGAATAAATCAAGACTGAAAAATATTTAAATCCAACTAAATTTTTAGTTCACGTGTAAGATTGGAATGCATGGAATTGAGAGACCAAATATACTATGCCTTACTATGCATTAATAATCACACTCTGTTGTAGTAAGTATACTCTGTGTACAAAAGGAAGATGCATACCTTAGTGATTTATTCATATTCCTTTGTTTCCTCTTATATAATGCTATGTTTTCCTTGATATATTTATACCTTGAGTTGGTTTAAGAGGAAATGACTTTAGATTATGTGGATCTTTGTGCTTAGGGAGTATTAAGTAGTTTAATAGATAGAAATTGTTATAAGATTTAAAATTTACATTGAATTTTGTTTTAAAAGTAGTACCCTAGTTTATTAGATTAGAACTTAGGAAATTTGAGGTAGTTTAATTGTTAGGATTTATAATCCTCCCTTTTCCAGATATAGTCTATTAGATCATTTGCCTAACTTAGGAGTCATTTACTTGATATTGGGTCCACTAGTATCATTGGTCCACTTGGGCCATTTGTGCCACCAGTACCAACCAGTTGAGTGTGGGGAACACATATAGAGGTTAAATACAACTTACTGCATGCTCATGCATCAGTTTATGTGCCTTTGAGACCAATCCCTATAATTTAGGAGACACTCTGAATGCCACCAACAACCTCCATCAGTTGGTTGTGGTAGGTAACTAGTTATGCTAAGTTAACCTCCAGTTACATTCAGTTAGATGTCTTTCAGTTCAATTAGCACCAGTATTGCATGGCTTCATGGGAGTAGGTGCCTATTCTTGCCTACCTCATCAGTTTAATTGATTGATAGAATGAATTAGACATCTAGAGTTAGACTAGTGAGCTTCGATAGTGATTTAGACACTTCTAGTTAGCCAGTCGGTCAAGATTGATTTGATAGATTTGAATATTATCCACATGATTCAAATTCTTCTTATTGTAACACTGTTTTATATTGCTAAGATTAATGAAGATTAATGTTGTAATTTACTGATCAATTCTTATCAGTTTTGCTTGAAATTTGTCTTGTTCAATGTACATTTTTCATTCAATTCCACTGCATAATTATACCTTTTAATTGCGCGAATTTCCTGTAGATGAATGGAACAATAATTCAAACATGGTATCAGAGCCTTATTCAGGCTAGCAACAAGTCTGTCCAATATCCATTGTACACCAGATTCAGCTGGGTTTCCACATAATTCTTGCAATATTAGCCTTGCTAACTCTGGATTCGTCCAGAGAAGTCTATGCAGGTGCGACGAAACTTGAGAACGTGTACATGTCGAGATGGAAGGATTGACTCTAACATAATTGTGATTTTTTTTTTTTTTTTTGCAGTGATACATGCAGGTAGCTACGTAGCTTGTTGAAGAATTGACTGTTCAAAATAAATTTTGATAGATTCCTCAGCTCTTGTACCTCAGATCCTTACACCCTTCAACTATGTTGATTGGAGGGAAGATATGCAGGTCTCCTTGAGAAAAATTGGCCTGTGTAGGATGAAAATGGGAAGAGAGATAGAGCCTCATCGACCTACTGAGAAAAATAAGTTCTTGAATCGGTTGGATGAAGCATTTGGATTCCTATGCAATCACATCTCCAGGGATCTCCTCTTTCATCTTGAGGGATTGAATACTCCTAAAGAATATTGGGAGAAAAATGAATCATTGTTTGGAAAATAAGATGAGATTCGAGGGAACATATTGGAGAATGAGCTAATTGCATTGCAACCCAACAGTTTTGAAACTATCCAATAGTTTTTCACAAAATTCAAGTCACTAGCATTGCAGTGTAAGCTATGTGGAATAGAGAGGAAATATGAGTAACTGGTTCTATCAATACTTAGAAATCTTGGCTCAGAGTACTCTGTCTTCATCTCTACCTTCCATTCCAGAATATCTTCCATCCCTAATTGGAATATTCCTTCTCTAGATGGATTTTTCGAGTCTTTAATACATGAGCAGGATAAGTTGGTTCAATTGGGAGTACTCCAAAATTCCAAGAATCAAGCTCTTCTGATGTCAAACTCAACCAATGCATAAGCTAAAGGGAATCAAAAGGGGAATGAGCCAAAAGCCTCTGATTCGAAGCCAAAAGAGAATCAAAAGTATTTCGAAGGAGCATTGGGATCCAATAGAAAGAAAAAGTTTGAAAATATTAAGTGTCCCTACTATACAAGGGGTTTTAATATTGAAAGGCAGTGCATGAAGAAGTAGATTGACCAACTCTAATCCCTCCTTGAACAAAACAATATTTCCCTTCCATAAGGAGAAAAGAAGTCTGATCTTGGATCACCGACAGAAGATCATGAGAGTTTCCATGCCTTGAAGGTAGGCCTTACTCAGTCGAAAGCTTACTTGATTGATTATGGAGCATCCTACCACATGGTTGCATCCAAGGAATTATTCTCCACTCTCACTCTATTAGGAGGACCTAGAATTCACATGGGATATTACTCCCAAATCTCAGCTATCAGGAGAGGTTGAGTCAAAATCTAACATGGTGAGTTCAAGAATGTTCTCTATGTGCCCTCTCTTGCAACAAATTTGTTGTCTGTTTATAAGATGACCCATACAGTCTCTCCAAAGTGAGTTACATTCGAATTTGACTCAGTTGAAATCACAGAAAAAAGCTACATAAAAGATCATAGTGAAAGGTATTGCTAATCGTGCCAGAAAGGCTTATGAGTTCTCTCATTTTTTGCTAGTTTCACATCCTACAACTCTATTGCCTCATGCTAAAAACAATGACAAGATACGACATGAGATATTTGGGCATCTCAATTTCAAATATCTCCAGCAACTCCATAATGATAAAATGGTTGAAGGCTTGCCTCTCATCCAAACTTCCAATGGAGTATGTCTTGGTTGCTTGGTAGGTAAGCATCTAGAGAAGAGGTATGAAGTTGGGAAGGAACATAGAGCTTCCTCTACACTTGATTTGACACACAGTGAGGTGTCAGGACCAATGCATACAACATCAATTAATGGTTCCATATATTTCCTAACTTTTATTGATGATTGTTCTAGGTTCTGCTGGGTATATTTCATGAAACAGAAATCATAAGTATTTGTAATTTTTAAAGTTTTTAAAGATTTGATTGAGAACAGTTTCAGGAAAAAGATCAAGTCCATAAGAACAAATAATGGAGGTGAATACATTAAAAGGTATTTTCATCATTATTGTGAATCAGAGGGGATTCGAATGGAACACTCAGTTCCATACACACCATAGCAGAATGGTATGGCTAAGAGGAAAAATAAATAATTGAAGGAGATGGCAACCTGTCTTCTCCAAGCCAAGAATATTCCTCCTTCTCTTTAGGCAAAAGTTGTAAACTGTACTTCATACATACAAAATAGAGTGCCTCATAAATCAATGGTTGGGGCCACTCCATTCGAAGTAGCACATGGGCATAAGCCTAATGTATCTCACTTGAGAGTTTTTGGTTCAAAAGCTTGGGATAGAATACCCATGGACAAGAGAAAGGCCTTCCAATCCCAGAGTAGTGAATGCATAATTCTAGGATATGCTGAGGATGCAAAAGCATATAATTTTATGGAACTTGCAACTAGGAAATGCTTCATTGAGCGCAATGTTCAGTTTGAAGAAGATCAGTTGTTTGATCTACCACCATCCAGAGAAAAAAAATGTATAACCACTCTTCCACTAACTTTGATGATGATATTTTGTCACATGTTTCAGATTCAGATGAAGAGGATCAAGATCATCATGATCTTGGTATTGAGGCTGAACCTCATGAGATTCTAGATCCAGATCCAACTCCCATCCCAAATCAGTGGCCTAAGCCTAAATGGGCCCAAAATATCATTGCTGTAGCTGGGGATGGTGTTGGGAATCCAGAAGACAAAAGGATAACAAGGTCCCAGTATCAGAATGAGCATGTTTCTCTCTCTCACACACAAATTCTTTCTCTACAGATAGGTGAAACAAGGTTCCAGAGAAGTGCTACTTGATGATAGCGAATGATCAACCATTTGGCCCACAGAAGAAGAAAATTGATCATTCCTTTACTCCTCCATAAAGAAAAAACAAATACAACATCCATCATATTAGAAGAACATTGAGAGGTTCACATGCACAGCTTCAGGATGTTGTTGTATAGAAGAACCATTCTACTGCATAGTGCTGCAAATTGCAGCAGAGTGTTTTGCAAGTTATTTCCCACAGAGGAAGTTTTTTTTCTCCCAAGAATAGATTGTATTTCTTGTTCCTGATTATTTTGAGGGGGGGGTCCCATGATATTTTACCCTATTTCCTTGATTTATTAAGGACCTTTTTAATTCTTTTAGATTGTAATGGGTGACTTTTGTCCTTGTTGCTAGGCCCCCCAACTGTCCAAGTTAGGATTAAGGAGGGTGTTAGGATTTATAATCCTCCTATGTCCAGATTTAGTCTATTAGATCATTTTCCAAACTTATGATTCTTTTAATTCATATTGGGTCCACTATTACCATTGTGTAATGTGCCCATTTTTATAATTGCAAAGCAGGACAATTCCATCAATCCTACTAGTTCCTTAGGTTAGATGGATACATTTGAAAATTTAATAAGGGAGCTAATAAATGATGTCCATACATTAGAATGGAATAAATATTTAATAATGGAGCCTATTAAATAAATACAAGAGAAAATTGAAGTGTCAATGGAGCATGGAGACACATGGAGATTATGGGGCCCACACAAGCAGGATTTATGTGCCACATGGCATCCTCCTCTTGCAATTTCGAATCCATGGGAAGCCTAATGTTCTTGGATGATTTAGAAGGATAATACACTTAGCCATATTCTTCATAGGTCTAATTGGGAAGGAAATTTAACTTCCATGGGAGAGAAAGAGTCAAATGGGAGCTTCTTGGACACTTGGGCTAGATTCCCTAACATCTATGACATGTATGCCACCAATGATGTTCAGATGCTATGCCATTTATGACATATTGCAGAAATAAAGGCTGAAATATGACCATTCTGACATGTCGGGTCGAAATAGGGCATCCAAGAGGGATCTCATATGAGTTGGGTAATCTCAATGGGTTCCCACTCGAATTGGGGGAAGATGGGCTAGGAAAGGGAGGACACTTGGAAAATATTGAGCACACACCCTAATTAGAATTGGATTGAGTTTGTGGATGGATTGGAAACCTTATAAGGATAATTATATTTATAAAATACAATAATGAACTAATATAAGATATTTTGATCATTTGAGAAATTTGCATTTGTGAATTGAGAGAGCTAGTGGATGACTAATTTCTTTCCTTAGCCAATTTCAAGGGGGAAAGATTTCCATCCAAGTTGGTGTTTGGAGAGGCCACTTAGGTATTTCATGGATATTTAATGGAGTTTTATTTTTAGGTGTCAAATAAATGGAATATCATGGTTCCTTCTAGTGCAACACTTTCTCTCAACCATTTCTAGTTTTTATTGCATATTCTTGCTCATGGAGGGGTTGCACTTTGGGTGAGCTATTGATATATTTGGGGAATCTTATAATGCAAATATATTTTATGTTATGATTTAAATTCTCTGTATTTCAATTTCATAATAATATCAGGTCAAAATACCAAAATATTTCATGTAAAAATGTTAAACAATGAAGAAATAGTGCCATTTCCCCACTATCTTGTTGTGAACCATTGTAATGCTGATGATTTCAAATTGGGAGAGATTTTAATTGTCCATTTATGATTGTAATAAGCTCAATATTATATTTTATCCATTATTATAAATTCTGAATTCTAAATATCAAAGGGTTTTATGTAAAAGTGGCTATTAATGAGCAAACAATGACCATTTCCCCACTATATTGATGTTTGCCATGATAATGACGATTATTTAAAATGTAAGAATGTATATCTAATATATTTATGATGAATGGACTTTAATTTATGAGTATTAAAATTTTCATTTTCAGCACTTAATCATTGGAGGTAATTTTACTCAGTTTAATTGCATTTGGAGAAGATCTGGTCCCATTTCCCCAAGGGTCGAATTAGTGATTTTGTAGCTGTTTGGGAAAGGGTCATAAAAGCTTGCATAAACTGAGTAATGATGCATATGAGACCTTATTAATTTAAGTTAAACATATTATACCTCTTTTAATAAATTCTAGTGGGTTTGGGATCATTTGAGAAGCCATTTCCAGCATTTACCCAGGGGGAATTGGATCCCCAATTTGCTAGTAAAGACTCCTACTTTGGTCAGAATATTGAACACGTTTGCATAAGTAATTGGAGGGTCATAATTCATCCCTAAAAATCACATTCAAGGATTAATATCATTCATACACCTTCTCGTAATATTTTGGAGAATTTGGGTCAATTTGGAGACCTAGACATCAAAACTAGTCAGAGGTTAAAATTTGGAAAAAAGTGAAAAAATGGTCATTGTAATAAAAAATTCGAAAAAGTGATAGTACAAGTGGTATCAGAGCATGGTATTGGCACCTTTTCATTAATGCCATACATTCAAGAAAAATTTTCAGATATTTCTTGGTTTCAGAATAGAACCACAATTCCCACTTTCCTTTCTCCCCGACCAACAATTACAGAAATTACAACCATAGATATTGGAGCATGTCTCTAGGAGTATCGAAATTTTAGAGGGGATATTCAGGAGTGCTATTATTTCCAATAATATCTTGTCAATTATGGACTTATGCACAAGATGGAAAATGTGAATTCATTAAGGGACAATCAACAATCCACAAGTTTGAAGGAGTATTAAATGAGAAAAAATCATACTATTTGTGAAAAGAGCCTAGATACACCATTAAAGGAAGAAAAAAAGAACCATGAAGTGGAGTATCAATTACCTCAAGGTGATTTCAGAGAATAACATAAAGAGGGAGGTGAATACAATAACACAATCCTTACTAATGCGGGTTGTTCCAACCAAAGAGAATATATTGATGGATCCTTGAACTATGAAGGAGAACCTAATGGTGGGTGCTCACAACTCTATGTTGGTGACATAGATATTAGATTTGAATGTTTTTTTGAAAGTCTAATTTCTCATAAGAATGAGGATGAATACCTTGTGACAGAGAATGAATAACAAAGATCAATTTCCCCATCACCACTCGAGTCTCAAGAAGTTGATCAAACCAAGAAGAAAGAATAAGAGGAGTTCACTCCCATGAACCATACTTCATTGAAGGGTCTTTGAAGATGATTGAAATGGATATACATGAGGCCCTTAGAATAATCCATGACACTAAAACATTGGTGTCAAATTCTTGTTGGAAAATTTCTTCATTGGAGGATCCATCCTTCCTTGAAGACATGGAGAAGATTTAAAGAGCAATGTGCAACATTGAAGGTAATTTCATGTCTTTTCTTTTTGATAGAAATAATTTGGTTGAGATTAATGAATGTTTACATGAATAATACTTTAATAATAATGAGGATATTCATAAGCTCAAAATTCAAAATGAGAAACTTCTTGAGAGGTTGAAAGATACTTGTTCTTCCTCCTATGTTTCAGATTGTCATATGGTAGATTGCTTAGAGGATTCTCATGACATGAGGGATCATGAGAAACATGGAAAATTGCAGGCTATTGATTTGTTTGAATATGAGCTTGATGAGAGCCAATCACTAGTTGTGGTGGAAGAGGAACTTGAGTTTCCTCTTGAATATGGGTGCACACTTTTTGAAGAAGTGCATGATTCCACTACCTTGGAACCAAACCATGAGGAAATTTTTGCATTTTTAAGGGAGGTGCATACTCCTACCCCTATGGATCCTTCACATGATGACAATTTTGCACTTTTTGATCATTTGGGTGAGTTGGTTCTTTTTCCTACATCCTACACTTCCAAAATTTTCAGCATTCATCCTAATGAAGTATGGGTGAAAGGTTTCTTTAATTATGGTGCCACATGAAGAGTTTGGAATTTCTATCTCTCATTTTGATGATGACATGATTAGAGAACCATCTTATTTACTTTTGCAGCATCATCCCTTGTTATAGTATTATGATACACATCTACATGGATGCACCTATGGTATTCACTTAAGTCACTTGGAGACTCATGATTTTCCTTGCTCCTTGACTAGTGCATTTGATGTTGGAGGAACTTCATCCCACACTTGGGTGAACATATATATGATTGAAGGAAATTATTTTCGGAATCAACATACTTTGTTATTTCATGATGATATACATATTCATGAGTGTATTGATGATACTTCTTTGAGCCACTTGAAGTCTTCATGTTCTATTTGCTCCTTATTTGGTTCAGAATTTGGTGGAGGTTCTTCATTCACTTCTTGGATGAAAGAACACATGGCTGATTATATGGATGCACATTATATATTTTTGGAGAAGCATTATGGGACATGGGATCCTCACATATTTCATTGGGGCAGATATGATATAATACTTTATGCTTGTGTGTATGGGCCACATGGTGATCTACTTACTTGGATGTACAAGCACTTTCATGATTCTTTGATGAGGTACCTTCTTGATGTACATTTGTATGATGTTTTTATGTACTTTAATGATCTATATTTTGTACTCATGATGTTTGGAAGGGTGTAATACCAGCAATGGGATCCTGAAATTGATTTGTTCCATCTCACTTGGAGTAGCAGTTCGATTGTTGGTTTGATAAAGCAAACCAACCTTCAGTTGTTTGAGTTCAACTTTGCAGAGTAATGTTCATGTTTCCTATGTGGAGTACCTTTTGAGATATGGATTCAATTTTCACATGCTTGGTGTTCATGGAATCTCATCATAGACATTTCACACCATCCATGTATTAGGATCATATGGGACCCTGGGATCATTTTTGGTCTCATTGGTTTCAATTTTGGGGGCAACAAGCAACATTGGAGATTTATTCACCACTTGAGAAGATGATTATAATGAGAGTAGTGTAGTAACAAGCATGGTGGTTCCTCTCTGATATTTTATTGGAATCTTAAGCAATTAAAATTTTGCTAACTCATTACCAAGTTCAAAGAATCATATAGAAGCAAAAAGGGGTGAAAATGCATAAATGGTTTCCAAAATATGGAGGTAAAGATTATTTGTAGAAATTTGGTTTTTATGGATTTGATTAATCCTTTTGGTATTAGTGGTGATTTTACAGGATATATCAATATGCACAATCCACATATATTTTCTTTTGGGAACACAAAATTGCAAAACATGAGTGCCACTACTCAAGTTCCAGCTAAATAAAATCAATGAGCAGAACCATAACATAGCTCTTGGTGCAAAGGAAATAGTACCAAATGTGTAAATTTGAACATATAGATCTGTAGACAAATACACAACTCAAAAAGAAGATCTCACAATTTACTCAGCAATTGAAGAATGAAACAGTGCAAAAGGCTTGCAGCTGTGAATGATTTCATTAATCAAAAAAGTAATCCAGATGATAATTACAATAAAGTAAAATGGCTTTAATAGCCACAAGCAATTCGAATCCACATGAGGAAGTTCAAATTGATTATACTCTACTTGACTATAGGTAACCAAGACTTTGTCTAAATCACTATGGGAGGACCCAGTAGTTAATTGTCCTTGTCTAAACCATAACTGGAGTTCATCGGAGCTCTAAAACACAACCAAGTGTTACATTTAGTGTTGACTAATGGTTAACTGACTGTGGTAGGTGAGAAATGTGCCCCACAGGTGTGCAATCAAGTAAACCTAGCGCTAACTGAATGTAGAGGACTAGAACTGAATGTAACTGACTCCTAACTTGGCTTGACTAGTCATTAACTGAAGTGAACTGACCTTGGTTGGTTTCGGCACTCCCAGTGGCTTCCTAAATTGTAGGGATTGATCTAGGAGGCTCCTAAACTTATGCAATCAAGTGCAGTAAGTGGCAATGAGCCTCAATTAGTGTTCCCCACACTTTAGTAACTGAAACATGTGCCCCAATTAGGTCAAGTTTACCTAATGGTGCTAATGACTATAAATAGACTGGATGGACTCCCGATTTAGACATGACTCCCGATTTAGACATATGACCAAATTTGGACAAGGGAGGATTAATAATCCTAAAAAAATGAGGATTCCACTTGGGAATATGAAAAT
Source organism: Pseudotsuga menziesii (assembly GCA_001517045.1). NCBI lineage: Eukaryota > Viridiplantae > Streptophyta > Pinopsida > Pinales > Pinaceae > Pseudotsuga > Pseudotsuga menziesii. Next base: position 65,368 of record LPNX010251002.1, read on the forward strand.
ATTTTGCAGCATCCAAATCTTAAATTTCTTGAGGACAAGAAATCTTGTGCCGGGAGGACTATAATGCCCCCATTTTTATAATTGCATAGCAGGACAATTCCATCAATCCTAGTAGTTCCCTAGGTTGGATGGATACATTTGGAATTTTAATAAGGGGGATAATAAATGATGTCCAGACATTAGAATGGAAGAAATATTTAATAATGGATCCTATTAAATAAATAAAAGATAAAATTTAAGTGGAAATGGAGCATGGAGACACATGGAGATTATGGGGCCCACACAAGCTAGGATTTCTGAGCCACATGGCATCCTCCTCTTGAAATTTCAAATACATGGGAATCCTAATGTTCTTGGATGAGTTAGAACGCTAATACACTTGGCTAGATACCTCATAGGTTGAATTGGGAAGGGAATGTAACTTCCATGGGAGAGGAATACTCAAATGGGAGCTTCTTGGACACTTGGGCTAGATTCCCTAACATCTATGACATCTATGACACCAATGATGAAGATGCTATGCAATTTATGACATATTACAGACTTGAAGACTGAAATTCGACCATTGAGACATGTAAATTCGAAATAGGGCATCCAAGGGGGCTCTCATGTGATTTGGGGAAGCTCAATGTGTTCCCACTCGAATTGGGGGAAGATGGAAGGCTAGGAAAGGGAGGACACTTGGAAAATATCGAGCACACACCCTAATTTGAATCTGATTGAGTTTGTGGATGGATTGGTAACTTATAAGGCTAAGTATGTTTATAAAATACAAGAATGAACCAAGATAAGAAATTTTTATCATTTGATAAATTTGCATTTGTGAATTGAGAGAGCTAGTGGATGACTAGTTTCTTGCCTTAGCCAATTTCGAGGGAGAAAGTTTCTCATCCAAGTTGGTGTTTGGAGAGGCCACTCAGGTATTTCATGGATCTTTAATGGAGTTTATTTTCAGTTGTAATCTACATGTAAGTTCGTGGTTCCTTCTAGTGAAACACTTTCTCTCTACCATTTCTAGTTTTTATTGCATATTCTTGCTCATAGAGGGATTGCGCTTTGGGTGAGATATTGATCTATTTGGGGAAGCTTATAATGCACAATTATTTTATTTTATGATGTAAATTATCTATTTTTCAATTTAATAATACTCTCAGGTATAAATACCAAAATATTTCATGTAAAAATGTTAAACAATGAAGAAATAGTGCCATTTCCCCACTATCTTGTTATGAACCATTGTAATGCCGATGCTTTCGAATTGGGAGGGATTTTCATTGTACATTTATGATTGTAATAATATAAATATGCTCTTTTATTCATTATCAGAAATTATCAAGTCGAAATATTAAAGGTTTGTAGGTAAAAGTGACTATTAATGAGCAAACAATGACCATTTCCCCACTATATTGGCGTATGCCATGATAATGCTGATAATTTCGAATGGAATAATGTATATATGATATATTTATGATGAATAGAATTTAATTTATGATTATTACAAGTTTCATGTTCAGAATGTAAGCATTGGAGATCATTTTACTCAGTTTAATTGCATTTGGAGAAGATTTGGTGCCATTTCCCCAAGGGTTGAATTAGTGATTTTGCAGCTGTTTGGGAGAGGGTAATAAAAAATTGTATAAAATAAGTAATGATGAATATTAGAACTTAAAAATTACCTTTAAACATCCTGTTCCTATTTTCATAAATTCAAGTGGGTCTGGGAGCATTTGAGAAGCCATTTCCAGCATTTACCTAGGGGGAATTGAAGCCCCAATTTGCTAGTAAAGACTCCTACTTTAGTCAGAATATTGAACAAGTTTGAAGAAGTAATTGGAGGGTAATAAATAATCCCTGAACATAATATTCAATTATTAACATCATTCATACACATTCTCAGAATATTTGGGAGCATTTGGGTCAATTTGGAGACCTAGACACCAAAACTAGTCAAAGGTTGAAATTGGGAAAAAAATGAAAAATTGGTCATTGTAATAAAAATTCGAAAAAAGGGACATTAAAAGTGGTATTAGAGAATGGTATTGGAACCTTTTAATTAATACCATACATTAAATAAAAAGTTGCATACATGCCTTGTCTTCACAATATAACCACAATTCCCACTTTCCTTCCTCCCCGACCAACAATTACAGAAATTACAACCATAGATATTGGAGCATGTCTCCAGGAGTATCAAAATTTTAGAGGTTATATTCATGAGTGGTATTATTTCCAAGAATATATTTTCAATTATGTATTTATGCATAGGAAGGAAAATGTGAATTCATTAAGGGACAATCAACAATCCACAATTTTGGAGGAGCATGAAATGAGCAAATATCATCCTATTTGTGAAAAAAGCCTAGATACACTATTAAAGGAAGAAACAGAGAACCATGAAGTGGAGAATCAATTACCTCAAGGTGATTGCAGAGAAGAACATAAAGAGGAAGGTGAAGACAATAACAAAATACTTACTAATGGGGGTTGTTCAAATCAAAGAGAATCTATTGATGGATCCTTGAACTATGAAGGAGAACCTACTAATGGGTGCTCACAAATCTATGTTGGTTACACAGATATCAGATTTGAAAATTTTGTTGAAAGAATAATTTCTCATAAGCATGAGGATGAATACCTTGTGACATATAATGAAGAACAAAGATCAACTTCCCCATCACCACTTGAGCTTCAATAAGTTGATCAAATCAAGAAGAAAGAAGAACAGGAGGTCCACTCCCATGAACCATCCTTCATTGAAAGGTCTTTGATTATGAGTGAAATGGATATCCATGAGGCACTTAGCATACTCCATGACACTAAAACATTGGTGTCAAATTCTTGTTGGAAAATTTCTTCATTGGAGGAGCCATCCTTCCTTGAAGACACAGAGAAGATTCAAAGAGCAATGTGCAATATTGAAGGTAATTTCATGTCTTTTCTTTTTGATAGAAATAATTTGGTTGAGCTTAATGAATGTTTACATGAGGAATAATTTAATAATAATCAGGATATTCATAAGCTCAAAATTAAAAATGAGCAACTTATTGAGAGGTTGCAAGATACTTTTTCTTCCTCCTATGTTTCAGTTTGTCATATGGTAGATTGCTTGGAGGATTCTCATGACATGAGGGATAATGAGAAACATGGAAAATTGCATATTCTTGATTTGTTTTAATACGAGCTTGAGGAGAGACAATCACCAGTTGTGGTGGAAGAGGAACCTGAGTTTCCTTTTGAAGATGGGTGCACACTTTTTGAAGAAGTGCATGATTCCACTACCTTGGAACCAAACCATGAGGAATTTTTTACATTTTTAAGGGAGGTGCATACTCCTACTCCTATGGATCCTTCACACGATGACAAATTTTTAATTTCTGATTACTTGGGTGAGTTGGTTTTTCTCCTACATCCTACACTTCCAAAATTTTAAGCATTCATCCTAATGACGTATGGGTGAAAGGTTTCTTTTTTATGGTGCCACATGAAGACTTTGGACTTTCTAGATCTCATTTTGATGATGACATGATTAGAGAACCATATTATTTACATTTGCAGAAACATACCTTGTTACATTATTATGATATACATCTACATGGATGCACATATGGTATTCACTTGAGTCACTTGGAGACTCATGATTTTCCTTGCTCCTTGACTAGTCAATTTGATGTTGGAGGAAATGCATCCCACACTTGGGTGAAGATATATATGATTGAAGGACATTATTGTCGAAAGCAACATACTCTTTTATTTCATGATGATATACATAATCATGAGTGTATTGATGAGACTTCTTTGAGCCACTTGAAGTCTTCATGTTTTATTTGCTCCTTATTTGGTTCAGATTTTGGTGGAGGTTCTTCATTCACTTCTTGGATGAAAGAACACATGGCTGATTATATTGATGCACATTATATATTTTTAGAGTAGAATTATGGGAAATGGGATTCTCACCTATGTCATTGGGGAAGATCTAATATAATACTTTATGGTTGTGTGTATGGGCCACATGGGGATTTGCTTACTTGGATGTACAAGCACTTTCATGATTCTTTGATTAGAGACCTTCTTGATGTACATTTGTATGATGTTGTTAAGTAATTTCATTATCTATATTTTGTACTCATGATGTTTTTAAGGGTGCAATACCAGCAATGGGATCCTGGAATTGCTTTGTTCCATCCCACTTGGAGTAGCAGTTCGATTGTTGGTTTGAGAAAGAAAACCAACCTTCAGTTGTTTGAGTTCATCGTTGCAGAGTAGTGTTCATGTCTCCTATGTGGAGTACATTTTGAGAGATGGATTTAATTTTCACATGCTTGGTGTTCATGGAATCTCATCATAGACATTTCACACCATCCATGTATCAGGATCATATGGGACCCTGAGATCATTTTTGGTCTCATTGGTTTCAATTTTGGGGTTAACAAGCAACATTGGAGATTTATTCACCACTTGAGAAGATGATTGTAATCAGAGTAGTGAAAAAAAAAGAATGGTGATTCATCTCTGATATTTTATTGGAATCTTAAGCAATTAAAATTTTTGTAACTCATTACCAAGTTCAAAGAATTATACAAAAGCAAAAAGGGGTGAAAGTTCAGAAAATGTTTCCAAAATATGGAGGTAAACATTATTTGCAGAAATTTGGTTTTTATGGATTTGATTAATCCTTTTGGTATTAGAAGTGATGTTATAGGATATATCAATATTCACAATACACATCTCTTTACTTTTGGGAACACAAAATTGCAATACATGAGTGCCACTACTCAAGTTCCAGCTAAAGAAAATCAACGAGTAGAACCATAACAGAGCACTTGGTGCAAAGGAAAGAGTACCAAATGAGGATTCCACTTGAGAATATGAAAATAAATTGCAGCATTCAAATTTTAAATTTCTCGAGGACAAGCAATCTTGGGTAGGGAGGACTGTAATGTCCCAATTTTTATAATTTCATAGCAGGACAATTCCATCAATCCTACTAGTTCCCTAGGTTGGATGGATACATTTGGAATTTTAATAAGGGAGCTAATAAATGATGTCCAGACATTAGAATGGAATAAATATTTAATAATGGAGCCTATTAAATAAATACAAGATAAAATTGAAGTGGAAATGGAGCATGGAGACACATGGAGATTATGGGGCCCACACAAGCTAGGATTTATGTGCCACATGGCATCCTCCGCTTGCAATTTTGAATCCATGGGAAGCTTAATGTTCTTGGATGAGTTATAAGTGATAATACAATTGGCCATATGCCTCATAGGTATAATTGAGAAGGATATGTAACTTCCACGGGAGAGGAAGAGTCAAATGGGAGCTTCTTGGACACTTGGGCTAGATTCCCTAACATCTATGACATCTGTGACACCAATGATGAAGATGCTATGAAATTTATGACATATTACAGACATGCAGGTTGAAATATGACCATTATGACATTTCAGGTTGAAATACATCACCCAAGAGGGAGATCGTGTGAATTGGGGAAGCTCAATGGGTTTCCACTCGAATTGGGGGAAGATAGAAGGCTAGGAAAGGGAGGACACTTGACAAATATTGAGCACACACCCTAATTCGAATTGGATTGAGTTTGTGGATATATTAGTAACCTTATAAGGATTAGGATGTTTATTAAATACAAGAATTAACCAATAGAATATATTTTTATAATTTGAGAAATTTGCATTTGTGAATTGAGAGAGCTAGTGGATGATTAGTTTCTTGCCTTAGTCAATTTCGAGGGTGAAAGATTCCCATCCAAGTTGGGGTTTGGAGAGGCCACTCAGGTATTTCATGGATATTTAATGGAGTTTTATTTACAATTTTAAGATACAGGGAAGCGCGTGATTCCTTCTAGTGCATCACTTCTCTCAACCATTACCACTTTTTATTGCATATTCTTGCTGATAGAGGGATTGCGCTTTGGGTGAGCTATTGATCTATTTGGGGAAGATTATAATGCCCCATTACTTTATGTTATGATTTAAATGATATTTATTTCAATTTAATAAGACTCTCAGGTCGAAATACCAAAACATTTCATGTAAAAATGTTAAACAATGAAGAAATGGTGCCATTTCCCCACTATCCTGTTGTGAACCATTGTAATGTTGATGATTTCGAATTGGGAGAGTTTTTCAATGTAAATTTATGATTTTAATAAGATAAATATTATCATTCATTCATTCTTAGAAAGTATCGATTCGAAATATCAAAGGGTTGTATGTAAAAGTGACTATTAATGAGCAAACAATGACCATTTCCCCACTATATTGATGTATGCCATGATAATGCTGATTATTTCGAATGGAAGAATTTCTATATGATATATTTATGATGAATTGAATTGAATTTATGATTATTACAAGTTTAATTTTCAACACTTAAGCATTGGAGGTCATTTTACTCGGTTTATTTGCATTTGGAGAAGATTTGGTTCCATTTCCCCAAGGGTCAAATTAGTGATTTTGTAGCTATTTGGGAGAGGGTCATAACAAATTGTATAAACTAAGTAATGATGCATATGAAAACTTAAAAATGTCCCTTAAAAATAATCTTCCTATTTTTATAAATTTTAGTGGCTTTGGGAGCATTTGAGAAGTCATTTCCCACATCAGGGGGAATTGGAGCCCCAATTTGCTAGTAAAGACTCCTACTTTGGTCAGAATATTGAACAAGTTTTCAGAAGTAATTGGAGGGTGATAGATCATACTTGAACATCATATTCAAGGCTTAATATCATTCATACACCTTCTCAGAATATTTGGGAGCAAAATTTGGAGACCTAGACATCAAAACTAGTCAAAGGTCGAAATTGGGAAAAAAGTGAGAAATTGGTCATTGTAATAAAAATTCAAAAAAGGGACATTACACATTGGGTCCACTTTGGCTATTGGTTCCACCAGTACCATCTACTAGAGTGTGGGGAACACATATAGAGGTTGATTTCAACTTACTGCATGTTCATGCATTAGTTTATGTGCCTCTGGGACCAATCCCTACAATTTAGGAACCACTCTGAGTGCCACAAACAACCTCCATCATTTGGTTGTGGTAGGAAACTAGTTATGGTAAGTTAACCTCCAGTTACATTCAGTTAGATGTTTTTCAGTTAATTTAGCGCCCGTCTTGCATGGTTTCATGGTAGTAGGCACCTATTCTCACCATCTCATCAGTTTAACTGGTTTAACTGATTGATAGATTGAATTAGACATATGGAGTTATACTAGTGACCTCCAATAGTGATTTAGAAATTTTGAGTTAGTCAGTTAGTCAGGATTGATTTGGTAGATTCGAATCTTATCCACATGATTCAAATTCTCTTTATTGTAACACTGTTGTATACTACCGGGATTAATGAATATTAATGTTGTAATTTACTGATAAATTCTTATCAGTTTTGCCTGAAATTTGTTTTCTTTCGTGTATATTTTTCATTCAATTGTACTGCACAATTATACCTTTATATTGCACTAATTTCCTGTAGATAAATGGCACAATAATTCAAACATTAATAAATTAGAGATTAGGAATTTTAGGTAGTCCATTAAATTAGGATTGTTGTTAAAGTAGAATTTAAAATTCTTTTAAATTTAGGAGGTATTACTTTATGAAAGAAAGTTAATCTTTGTAATTTAAATTCAATAGGTTGATATCCAGACTAATGTTGGGGCTAGGATTTTTGAACGACCTAGAGAAACTAGTGGAAACGGTAAAACATAATTTAAAGGAAGCACATGATCGACCAAAAAACTTTGCAGATATAAAACAAAGGGATACGTAATTTCACGTGGGAGATTATGTATATTTAAGGGTTAAGGAAAAAAGGAGTACCCTTAGAATGGGAAAATGCAACAAATTATCCCCAAAATATTGTGGGCTTTTTGAAATTCTAGCAAAACTTGGCCCTACTCATTATCAGTTGGCCTTACCTGCTGATCTCAAAGTTCATGATGTATTCCATGTGTCTCTTTAAAAAAAATATGTTTATGATACAAAGCATATAATTGACTGCGGTTTGTTGCAGGTGGAACCAAAAGCAGAATTCCTGCTAGAGCCTCAACGCTTACTGGACTGAAGAGAAACTTGACTCAGGAATAGAGTCGTTGCTCAGATGAAAGTGCAGTGGAGGCAATTGGCACCTGAAGAAGTTACTTGGGAAAATGAGGATATTATAAGGGAAGCTTATAATTTTCTATTTACTGAAATAAACTGAATTGGTTAACACCGAGATGATGTTACTTTACGTGGGGTGGGATGTAATTTCCCAGGACCTTAGCCCCCATATTTTAAAAGTTAGAAGACTCAATTTTATTTTGGTAAAGTCCGGAGGACCTCAAACTAATTGAAATACTCCTATGCGACCAAAAAAATATTTAATTTATAATGTTTAATTAATTAATTTATTTTATTTTACCGACTTGTTATGGGGCTTCCTATTAAAGAGACATCAAGCTTACTAAAGGTTATGACTTGTAAGAGTGATTAGGATTTAAAAAGAACTTAACTGAAGAAAAATAAATACTAATTAATAATTTCAAGAATTCGAGGAAATAAAATGAAACCTAAATACCTTTCCAAGAAACCGATAATAAGAAAATGAAGTAGAAGGAAAAGATTGTTCTTCACTTCCAAGAAAAGATAGAATTGGGAGGATAATGACCCAAAGAGAGACAATCCATCCAGAAAAGAATTTAATAAGATATAAAGGAAGGATCAGTAGATAAGGGAGATTGTCAAGATAGATCTTCCCATTTTCCATGATATGGGTTCAACCATGCTTCCTTACTGAGGACTCAAATGTTTTCCTAGAGTTTATGAGCAACAAAAAAATAGTAATATCCTAGATAACTACCTAGAGTTTATGGGAATTGATGTAAAAATATTCTGGATTAATTTCCTAGAGTTTATGGGAAGTGAAATTAAATATTTCACAGGAGTTAAAAGTTGACTCGAAAGGATTATCTACGTAATCAATTATGAAATATAACAACATTTTCCCCAAGTTGAAGTCCTAGTAAGCTTGATCAGGATTGGGGGTGATCACTGCAGAGGTTGAGAGAAAAAGAATTTGCTGCAGGATCTAAGGTTGGGTGGAATGGGATCTCCCCTTAGCAAGTTTGATTTAAAATCCAGATAAGTGTTTTCATGTATTGTTTACTAAACTAGTCTAAGTTTATTGATTTTAATATTAAGTATGCGGTTAAGCAGAATTGGTTCAAGAAAATCAATGATTTCGTTGTAAAATATTAGACTATAATTAATAATGTTATACCTTCGCTTGTATCATTAGACGTAGAATTTTATGATTAAGTATATATATTTATCTGTCTCATTATGAAGCATTCAGGAATACATGATTGGTTTAAGGCCGCTAATGATTTTGTTCTAAAATATTAGTTTATAATCAAGAACATTATAGCCTCTCTTGGTTAATTAGAAGAATTTTTTTTTGATTAACTTTATATTTTTATTGTAAGAAAAACAACAAATATACTCAGATGAGTACAAATATATGGTCTAAAAGACTAGGACTACACCAATTTAACTACGTATGATTGAGCTATGACATTATAATATTGACAAGAAGTAGAAACTAAATAAGAAATTATAAATCTTATACTTCGGGTTTTATTGTAAGAAAACATATGTTGACAAATCTAAAAATTTAAGTGGAACTTAGTTTAACCACATGGTTTAACAACATTGTCGTTACCAATCAAATATTATCACTCTAACCCATTTAACAATCTCTTAGGAGAAAAATCTCGTGTGATATCATGATTTTCTAGGGAGAGGGATTGCTATTTCAGAAAAATCCTGAAACCCTATGTTGAAATTGTAGTAATTATCAATAAGGAAAATAAATTGGAACCTTAAAAAAGTCAATTACCAATCCCGTTACATAACCCCATTTACTAAAAAAACAAGTATAAGAGTGTGTGGGAAATCATCTTGGGTTACATGAGATAAATGCCTAAAATAGTTATGGAGGTAAATTTTCCCATTACATAGTAAATAGAAATAGACTCAGAAACATTCCATTATGACAAGGACCAACTCTACTTAGTAACGCTTAACAATTATGCATGGTTATCTAAAACCCTATTGGGTCTTTCCTTAACAAAATATTTGTTGTCATTTATCCATGCCACTACCACGTGTTCTCTTCTTGTGCAATATTTTCACGCTCGTTAAACCCTGGTGGGAAAGCATGACACACACAAAAAAGGATTATACTCAAAGAAAAATTATGTGAGGAATGTTTATATTCATACTTCTAGATAACCACCGGCACAAGTAGAGGACTTCATCTCTAAAGTTTTCAAAGAAAATAGAGGTTTAACAAATGGGGTTATAAGACTATCCCTCCTCCCAAGAAAAACAAATGAATAGATAGAATGAAAAGGGAACTCATTGTTAGGAAATAAAACCCCTTTGCGACTTTCTAGGAAAGTATATTTATGTGTAAATGCATAAATGGAAGGGTCACATGGAACATTGAATGCTGCCATCGACCAACTCACATTAACCAAGCTATAACTTTGACCCTTCGACAACCACATTTTCCCAAGGATGATAACCTTGTAGAATGGAGACATATGTTTGTTTACCTTGCTCCTTGGGAGTTTGCTTAGGAAGTAACGCTTGCACATTTACACCTTGCATTAGCACTTGATGCACTAAGTAAATGTAATTGTATGGAGAATCAATATCAAACAAGCGCTGCGTGGCAGTGGATACCTACCGAGGTTGGTAGGTCAAATTGCATGTATGAGAGTGGACAACAAGTTTGAGACTTTGCTTCATGCATGATGGATAATTGTAGTGTTTTCTCTTCACACAAAAAGCATGGTTGATTGCATGTAGTTGCTACACTTTCACCATTTCCACTTCTATAATTTTGGCAGTGTAATGTACAATGTGTCTTGCTTCAAGAAACAAATTACAATATGTATTGATTCAAAGCTTTGCTACCACTCTCGTATATATATAATGTACCACATTAAAGGAATATCACACAAAATTATTTATATTCCTTGATACAAATGCTTCACTTCCATTAAAAAACTCACAAACATATATCTAGATATCTGATACTGCTAAATTCTCCAAAGTGTTGGTTGAAGCCCTAGCTCTAAATTTATTGAAAAACCTGTCAGTCAATAACATTTAATTTATTGATTAATGGAATTACCTTTATAAAGTGGATATGGTTAGGAGACTCATCTTTAATCTAGATGAAGTATAATCCATCATTAGTCATACCTATTGCTCTCGAATCGCTTTCTTGGAAGTTGTTTCACTATTTTTAGGGAGTGGAGAAGAGATTTTAGAAATGATGACTCAGACTTTTAGTTACACTCACAACTAACCCAGATTGACAGACCTATAGTTACAACTTACCCAGTTTGGCAGAACACATAAAAATTCAAAAAGTATAGCAAGAATCCAGATAACTCCATTCGTCCACTATTTTTTTCTTCCATTTTCTCAATTGTAGAATCGAGGCTTGAGAGCGCTAAGATTAGCTTCTATCCAAAGAGCTCCCTTTCGGTTGGGTTTGACTCCATGTCTGTTCAAAGCATGACGATTAATATTAAATATGGTTAGCATTTAAATGATGCAATATTGATATATCAATTTCTTTATTTGGATTAAGATTATTAAGTACGATCAATTTCCTATAGCTTTTATTTTAAAGAATTCAATGAATTTAATCTTATGGTGAGCCTGTAAATCTTGAAATATTGGGGTCTTTCTATCCGAATATGAGATATTAATTTTGGTGACTACGACATATGTCAAATATTATATGCGGAAGCAATTTATTGAAAATAATAACCATGTTTGTTGTTAGGGTACTTACTATAGCCATGTTTAAGCCTGCATGCACAACCACATGGACAATCGCAAAATCTAGGAGGAAAAATCTGAATATCATGTCAAACCAGGAGGGGAAATTAACAATACAATGATTGAAGCTATGCATAATTAAAATGAAAATTCCATGTATGGTTCAAAATGGGTGACATTACTGGATTATTTGATAGACCGTATGTTTATCGCAATCAATTCATCTTAGTTACAGCACTGAATTACATTGTCAGGTCACTGTTGATAAAGGAAAGGATGTGATCAAGCATTCCTTGAAACACTAATTCCTTTTTTTGAGTCCATACAAGATTCCCTTAGTCAGTGTGTCAACCTCAAGCCCGTAGCTATCAATGGACATGTATCCTACCACTTGCAATGGTGTACTGTGAATAACCTACATGTGGGTA
>LPNX010251002.1:77821-90519 GCA_001517045.1 Pseudotsuga menziesii
TGCAGTTAGGGAATCAATATACCATCGAAATTTTTATGTTATCTGCTAATTTTCCTTTGCTATCTCTCTTTGGTGTTGGCGTCCCCATTCTCCCTCCTCATGGGAGATTCCCAAGTTTTACCTAACATTCAAATCACACAACCAATATATGCAGGATGAAGTTCGTTCTTGTCCAGATCCAAACACCATATAATGCACACAAAAATTAGAATGGACATGTGTCATTCTTTCCCCAAGGAAGACTCCCAGTTTCGGGTATGTTAAATTTCAATCTCATACAACTATATTCTTTCTATGGGGTTTTCAGGTTTATAATTAAAATTCAATCAGATGAGTCACATCCCTAAGGGAAGATGCATAAATTTCCTATGTTTGGTGTTTAAATAAAAACCCCAAAGTTTGGACATTTAAAACCCAGGAAGAATGTTTTTCAATTTATATACAAACCCAGGAAAAACATGTTAAAAAACGTTTCAATATTTAGTTCAGATTGCAGTCATTTGGAATTTTAAAACTCAGGCATTTTGAGTTGGGTAGATTCTTCAAGAGCGTTAGGGATGTTAAGTATAAAAAAATTTCTTGGAAAACAAAATTGAACATGTTAAAAAGAGAAAACAGCAGGAAATAATAACACATGAGAATTCGAACCATAAAGAAAGACACAACCAAGAATCGAACCATAAAGGAAAACAAAACAAAAAATTGAACTAGAATTCGAATGTGACTGTCACAATTAGGTTCGATATACAGGTTATCAAATGGAAGCATACCCAGTTGCAAGTTGCAGGTGCTATGAGAAGACAAAGGTGAGTCATCACTCCAGAATATGGGGACCTTGGTCTCATAAACAACTGTAAGTAAATATATATTGATAGCATTTCTTGAAAAACAGTGTTATAATTCCTAGAATAACAAATAGTGTTATAATTCCTCATGTCTGATTAATTGAATAAATAACTGACCTACTGATGTTCTAATGTCACAGTAAATACTAATTCCACAATACATCTGATGGATTTGATCTCCATCTGTGCAAGGTAAGATCCCAGACTAGTTATGGTTTATCATGTTCACTGCAACAACAATTTCGGTATGTCTATGATTTTCTTCAACGAATGATTAATTTCTAGAAATAAACCAACAATTATGCTTTGTCAATGGCGGTGGACTTGAGGTAGTAAGGTGCACACTAATTCAATATATAATATGCACTGTAATAGATATGCATTGTAAAAGTCTGGTGCCGCAAATAGATACATTGATTTGACTAAATTGAATGCTCTATGTGGGAACTGAGCATTATAGGAGCCAGAATTTGATGCCTCAACATCTGTGCTATCTTCCAACTTGAATCTATAATATAGGTGGTCGTGGTGCTTTCAACATAGATTATAATTCAATGCAAGGCGGTGGATACCTAGTCCATCCAACACGTGGATTGTGACGAAGATGGAATCAATTAAAGAAATTCCCCATTCCCAATAAGCCTGCCTCAACCCTGCAATAAGACTTCAATTGCATTAGCTAATCATTGACCAGATAATTGAATATTCAAAATTAAAAAAGTAAAATAAAATTTCATTGTCCAAGGTAAACGGTAGGTTAAATTTCAAAATTAAGTTAGTCAACGCTAAACTAATAGCGAGACAAAGCATATCGAATACAATTGTACACTGCCTATCGGCATGTACAATGAGAAATTAACTATTTCCCCCATTAAATTTACCCTTTTCTAAAGCTACTACAAGAGTTTAAAAAAATGACTATAAACAAACAGATTTCAAAGACTCCTAAATATAGTTTAGTAATTGGTCTTTTAACCTTATATTCATTAGGATTAAGCTGAGATCATAAGGACATTTGTGAATATTTTTTATAAAGTACGTATAATAAGCAAAAATTAAAAGAAAAATTAGTGTTAGGTTTCTTACACCCTAGCCATAATGATTCAAAGCTTAGGTTGAATCTCCTTAAATATTATAAATATCTAATACATGGAATTGCTTGGCATGGTATCTTCCTATAATATTTATAGAATTCATATGATTATTTTGGAAACCATATTGTTTAAATTATGTTGTGTTAATCTATATTAAATCTATGGCTAAAATTGGAATTAAATGACAAATTGGGTATCATATGAGAAGTTTGGGTAGTTCCCGTTAGCTCAAAATTAGTACCATACCAATTGGATACATTACAAGAATGGTTAAAACATTAATTCAGTTGATCAATAGCACTATGCGTATTTATGTCTTCAAACATATCTTCATGCAATAAGAATCCATCTCAAGAATCAAGTGTTTTCCAAAGTGATTCACGGAATTGGCCTCCCTCTCTAAACATAGAGGTTAGGCATCTCAAAGTCATCAATTTTGCCAAAATCTCAAGAGTACAATTTAGTGGAGGTTTAGTATTTTTGACCTGGATTTGGGTTTTGGGGATCAACATTTTCTGCATTTGAGTTTTGGGAGTTTGGGGGATTAACATTTTATGAGTTTCGGTTTTGTGGGTTTGGGGGATCATTATTTTCTGAGTTTGGGTTTTCAAGATTCATGACAAACAATTAATATCATTTCCTATGAAAAAAATAGTTTTCATTAAACAAGAAAAACAATTGAAGGATATAAGGAAGAAATAAAAGAAACGTACCTTCACTTTGTTTCCCGGTAGAGGTAAACAAGTGATGTTTGTCAACTAGAAATTATTTGTCATTGACTAGCAGGTTTTGTTATTTAGGAAACATGGTGTTCTCCAAATCGTAGAGATGATTTTTTTATCGTGTTCTCCCCCAATGCACCTTTGAATAAGAAAATGAGGCCATGGGTTTACATTTTTTTTTAATGAACAACAAAGAACACATGTTTTTTAGTGTACTTGCATTTTGCATTTCTAAAAATGACATAGGTTCCACCCTTGCAATTCAAAAACATGAATAACAAAAACTTGCATTTGTGTTAGGTAAATAAATAATGGGGACATGTTTTAAAAACTATGGTGTCCCAAAAAAGCAGACTCGGCTTAATTCATTGGCCGAACTATGGATAAAGGGTTGAAGTTTCACTAACTCTAAGGAAAGTAATGTGATCTAGGTGGATCATCTCAAAGTAGATCAAAGTAAAAGTATTCGACATAAAAATAAAATCTTACATGATGACAGAGCTCATCAACAACTTTCCAATGAAGTTCGTTTCGTGCGAAACAATAGTCAGATGTAGAAGTTGTCAGCATTTAAAGTTTCGACGGGAGTGGTAAGAATGGTGAAAAAACTTGATGAAGGTTGGTATAAAAATATTGGTTGGAATCTATGGGATTTGAACCCAATACCTCCCTATAGTCCAAGTTTCATTAGCAAAAGTTTCCACCATTGGTTCTTGACTGAGTTATGGGAGAACCATATATACGTTTACATTAATTGTATTATGAAAAATAAAATGGGGAGGGGTCGAGGGACATAGCCCTTAACCCCATGCCAACACCAAGGGCCCAATTCAATATGTATTATATGCTATAAAAAATATATTATATTCCACATTGAACCTTATCTTATCATTTAACAAACCTTATCATAACAATAACGCCAAACCATATCCACCAAACCTAATAACCATCATATAACGTGGTTAATATATATTTGTGCCACCATATAAAACACGCATAGGAAGGAGATCCCCATGGGTCTGACCTCAAGACCTCTTCCTTCACAACAACACATATTCACCATTGGGATGGAAGCGACATAAAACCATTAAATGGATGATACAGTTTAGCGCTAAAGAAGGGTCACGTGTCTCCTCCACGTGTGCCCTTTCTCACTTTAAAAGGCCACAAGATTGTGAACCCCTGACATAGTTTGGAGTGATTGTTTGGAGGCAAAGTTCCTGAGATAGTACAACAATCATTTTGCACAGATCCTGAGGTGGGGTACTATCCATATAGGCCGTATATGTGGGACGTAGGGTGAGGCTTGATATGCATGCTCGAGGAGGTCTCAGGAAAACACAGTTAACTTTATACTCTTTTTTCTCAGGATTTCACAAGGAGTTCAGTGGTGCTGTTTATTTATGCTTCTGACAGACATAATTCTGAAGTGTTTCCAGAAAAATCAATTGTAAGATTTTGAAGACTTAATAGATCGACCTTGACATTGGAAGTGGCCTGAAGATGTATCCCAGGAGGGGTGAACTCCATTATCAGCCGTGTCTTCTATTTCTGGTTTGCATATCTATGTTTATTTGCTTATGTGATTCATTTAAGCATTAAAAATTTAATCTTTTAAGCTTGTTTATGAGTAATTAACATTTAAATTTCACATGCAAAATTTATGGTTAAAAAATATCCTGAAGAATTTCAGATCAAGTTGGTATCATAGCAGCTTAACCATTGCATTGTGATTTTATGTTGAGAAGATCCAGGATAATGCAAGGTGAAGGTGTGCTTGAATATTCTAATCCAGAGATTGGATGTGCACATTGAAGAGGGAAAATGGAAGATGAAGACTACCGAGGAGAAGATGAGAAGGCCTTCCATAAGGATTTCTATCAGATGGAAGACATAGTAGAAAAGTTGTTTGTAAATTATCAAGAGAGGTTGGAAAAGAATAAAATAAAGAAGGAGATAGAAAAGGATAATGCTCAGGGAAAAGGAAAATCCCCTTCTTAACCTTCTTCTCCATCTTCTTCTTTTTCTTC
The DNA here is from genome assembly GCA_001517045.1 of Pseudotsuga menziesii. Taxonomy (NCBI): domain Eukaryota; kingdom Viridiplantae; phylum Streptophyta; class Pinopsida; order Pinales; family Pinaceae; genus Pseudotsuga; species Pseudotsuga menziesii. Next base: position 82,513 of record LPNX010251002.1, read on the forward strand.
TAAAATATCTAGTGTTGCTTCTTCAAATCAAAAGAAACAACCTGAGAAGGCTAAGTCTGATTTAAATTATTTAAAACTTGATATTAAGTTTGAATTTCCCACATATAATGGTGAACTTAACGTAGAAAAACTAGATGGATGGATAAGGCAGATTGAGGTGTATTGCAGGAATTAGAAGCTTGTATATGGTAAGGAAAAGATCCAATTGGCTACTTTCCATCTTGGAGGCATTGCACTCATCTGGTGGGAAAGTAATAGGTAAGAAGACCTCCTTAGAAAAGGTAAAATTATTTCTTCCTGGTATTAATTTACTGCTGCGTTAAAAAAACAATTTATCCATTAGGCTACATACAACAAGCCATGATGGATTGGAAAAATTTAAGGAAAGGTAATGGTCAGAGTGTAGAAGAGTACACTCAGGAATTCAGAAAGAGAGCTTTGATTTTAGGCATACCTCTTTATACTCAGGAAATGTTTCTCAAGTTTATTGGAGGATTACATAGTTATTTGCGTCATACAATACTTATGTTTAATCCTACTAACCTTGATGAGTTAAGTGTGCAATTTACGCACATTAAATCTAAAGGGAAGAGTGTTCATGATGTTCCTTCAGCTAAATCTAGCTAGGAAAAAGAAGGCAAGGAAAAAAAGAAAGGAAAGCATATAGCTACTGTGAATAAAGGGGATACAAATATTTCATGTTCGCATTTCCAAAATGACAGGAATGATGAAGAACATTGTTGGAAGCTACATCCATAACTGAAACCAAAGTGGTTCAAGGATCGGAAGGGGAAGCAAACAACCACGATTATCATTGAGGACCTTGGATCAGTTTTTGAGGACGAAACAAAGATAACAATCGTAAGTGTGAAAGGTAAAGATATTGTTGGTAATGATTCTAACATTGGTTCTTCACGCGATTCTACTTCCAAAGATCATGTTAGTTCTAAGGATAAGAGGAATGCATTGTTTCATATAAGAGTGATTACGAAACAAACTAAAATTGACACACTCAAAGATAGTGGATCTCAAGCTAATCTCATTTAAGAAGAAGTAGTTAAGCAATTGGGATTAACAACAAAACCACAAAATAGAACTTATCCATTAGGCTGGGTGTGCAAAGATAAAATATTACAAGTAACAAAACCATGTGATCTAAAGTTTGCAATTACATCTAAGTTTGTAGATGAGGATGAATTTGATGTGGTCCCACTAGATATCTGTGAAATTGTGTTGGGTAGTCTGTACTTATATGATCGAAAGAAAATCTTATATCAAGAACATAATTAGTATCACTTGTTTAAATAAGGAATTGAGTACATAATGCATTCACGTACATTTAAAAACAATAAACAATTGGGAACTACAAAACAATTAAAAATGATTGTTAATGCAAGTTAGAATTTGGCACTTATGTCTATGCAATGTTAGGAGAAAAATAATCCTAAGCATGAAACAAAAGTGTCATTTCACTACAGTGCACCTATGATGGTTGATAGTGTTTCTATGGAAAAAATTTTATATTTTTTATAATTTAATAAATATGATTTAGGATATTATCTGAGAGAATAACATGCACAACAATAATCAAAAGAGACAAGAGACACAAATATTTTTCCTTGGGGAAACTATAAAGGAGAAAATCCCGCAGGTTCCTCAAATATAGAATGAGCACCAATAGCAAAATTAAAACCCAGAAAAACAAAGATGATCTTCGACAGTTTTTCTCTCTCTCACTTGTGCGAGATCCTCCCCTCTCACTCATGCTCTACAGTTGCGTGAGTGTTTGTTTTAAATAGAGAGTCTCACTCTCTATTTATACTAGTTTTCCACTTGGCAATTACTCACCAGGGCCGACCTCACTAGGAGAGTCTAATAACCCTAATACCCCTCAACTGTGGGGACTATTTCCCCGACTTACAAGGGAGGGCTAACCTCAATGACTTTACACTACTTTATTATATTAATGAATTTCCTGATCGGAGGAACATCAAGGTACAATGAAATACAATATACAATATACAAGTGAATACATTCCGAAGTTACAAATACATAAACACTCCCTCTTAACTAGGAAGGTATTCTCTTAACACAGTTCATCAGCACAAGTCTTCATTACTGGATCATCATCAAAGCTGAATCATCATCATAACTGCTTCCACTATCTCGAGCAAATGGTGTGATCTATCAATTCTACTCGTCATAGGAAGTTCTACAGAACCAACCTTGCTGGATGTAGGCCTAGCCTCCGCATAGGTCTTCAAATATTCAACACTTATATCTGAACATGGGAGGAACCGGTCCTCTCACCATGTCATAAGGGCACATCACTTACATCTAACCATGGGAGGAACCAATCCTCTCTCCATGTCAGAAAGGCACATCACTTACATCTGAACATGGGAGGAACCAATCCTCTCACCATGTCAGAAAGGAACAACACCTACATCTGACCATGGGAGGAACCAATCCTATAGCCATGTCAGAAAGGAACATCACTTACATATGACCATAGGAGGAACCAATCCTCTTGCCATGTCAGAAAGGCACATCACTTACATATGACCATGGGAGGAACCAATCCTCTCACCATGTCAGAAAGGCACAAAAATTACATATGACCATGGGAGGAACCAATCCTCTCACCATGTCAAAAAGGCACAACACTTACATATAACCATGGGAGGAACCAATCCTCTAGCCATGTCAGAAAGGCACAACACTTACATATGACCATGGGAGGAACCAATCCTCTCGCCATGTAAGAAAGGCACAACACTAACATATGACCATGGGAGGAACCAATCCTCTCACCATGTCAGAAACGCATCATAGACTCATCACTTCCCCTTGGAAGGAACCTCGATCTGATGAAAACCAAGCTTCTCTATGAAGTACTCAAACTTCACTCTGTCCATTTCTAGCTTAAAATCACATCAAGGCTGTTTACATCTAAGGATAAACTGCAAGCTTTGATAGGATTGATTACATCCGAGGACAAACTAAATGACCATTTACGTTTGAGCAACCTACGAGCTTCGCCAAGATTTTATGCTCAGACAACCTGTCTTACCAGCTATGCTAGAACTCCCTATTTTGAGAGATATCAATCTAGATCACAAACTAGAGCTACACTGCTCCTATTCTGCTTTGGTTGTACTCAGTGCCATGCAAGACTGCTTCCTTCTAAACCAAGAGATCACACCTGATCCCATAATGAAGCAACACCTCAAAGTGCTCTTCCTATCAATGGAACTGCCTACCCAATCCGAATCCACATAACCCTCTAGGTTAATATTCTGATTTAATTCATACTTGATCCCATAGTCAGCTGTACCCTTCAGGTACCTCAGAATATGATTTGCATCAATCGGGTGAACATGTCTCGGATCTGTTAGGAATTGGCTCAATGTGTTCATGACAAAGAAAATATCTGGTCTTGTATTCATCAGGTACATCAATGATCCAATCATCTGACGATACATCGTAGCATCAACTGATTCTGATGAAGCATTACTCAATAGCTTTAGGATCAATGCGATAGGTGTGGTCATGGCCTTGCAGTCCATCATACTGAACCTTTTCAAGATATCTATTGCATACTTCCCTTGTCCATGTTAGATTTTTATCATTAAGCTAGAAATACATTAGGATCTTTAACTGAGAGAATAACAAGCACAACAATCAAACACAAGAGACAATGAACACAATGTTTATGCTCCGATAAACCATAAATGGTGAAAACCCTGCAACTTCCTTAGAGATAGAATCAGTACCAAAAGTAGAACCCAAAATAGTAAGTGATCTCCCGACAGCAGTAACCTTCTTTCTATCTAGCCCCAATGTCTTCTCCTTCCTCAACTATTGGCTACACTTGAATGTGTATGAGATGTGTGATAAATAGAGAGGAAAACTCTCTATTTATAATAATTCCTGACTTGACTAAACCCTACTAGGGCCGACCTCACTAGGAGAGTCTAATAACCCTAGTGCCCTGTAACTGTGGGGACTTTAACCCTTAAGCAATAGGAGGGTTACCCACAATGACTTGACATGACTTTTTTACATTATAGAACATATCGATAGGAACATAAGGGCATGACATGACTCAAGTACATCCCAGAATAAAAATTGGGTTACAATATATAAGAAATACAAGTGAAATACATTCTGAAGTTACATATACATCAACACTCCCTCTTAACTAGGAAGGTATTCTTTCGACATAATTTTCAGCACAAGTTTTCTTCTCTGTATCTTCTGGATCATCATCGAGTCCTCGTCATCTTCAAGTCATCTTCATATTCAAGTCATCTTCATCATCGGATTTGGATCATCACTCGATCTGGATCACCACTAGACATCATCACTGGATCTGAATAATCACTGGATCTGGATCATCACTACTGGATCATCATCACTGGATCTGGATCATCATCACTCAATTTGGATCATCACTGGGTCATCATCACAGGTGCTATCTCTTGATTCTTCTATCCATAGGAATCTCTAAGGAGCCAACCCTTTTTCATGTTGGATGTACATCTACAGAGCCAGTCCTTTTTCATACTGGATGTATCATCTACATAGAGCCAGTCCTTTTTCATACTGGACGAGTCTTCATAGAGCTAGTCCTTTTTCATACTAGATGTGGAAGCTACATAGAGCTAGTCCTTTTTCATACTAGACGTGTCTTCACAGAGCTAGTCCTTTTTCATACTAGATGTGGAAGCTACGCAGAGCTAGTCCTTTTTCATACTAGATGTGTCTTCATAGAGCTAGTCCTTTTTCATACTAGATGTGGCAGCTACACAGAGCTAGTCCTTTTTCATACTATATGTGTCTTCACAGAGCTAGTCCTTTTTCATACTAGATGTGGCAGCTACATAGAGCTCGTCCTTTTTCATACTAGATGTGTCTTTAGAGAGCCAGTCCTTTTTCATACTGGATGTGGCATCCACACAGAGCTAGTCCTTTTTCATACTAGGTGTGTCTTCACAGAGCCAGTCCTTTTTCATACTAGATGTGGCATCCACACAGAGCTAGTCCTTTTTCATACTAGATGTGTCTTCACAGAGCTAGCCCTTTTTTATGCTGGATGTGGGATCATCACATACATCTGACAATGGAAGGAACCACTCCTCTCACCATGTCACAACTCATACATCTGACCATGGAAGGAACTAATACTCTCACCATGTCGGAAGGGCACAACACTTACTGCTGACCATGGAAGGAACCAATCCTCTCACCATGTCAGAAATGCACAACATAGACACATCACTTCCTCTTGGGAGGAATCTCAATCTAGAGAACACCAAGCTTCTCCCTAAAGTACTCAAACTTCACCCTATCCAATGGCTTCATCAACACATCAGCTATATGTTTTTCAGTCGCAACATACTGTAGCTTCACTGCTCCTCTCTGCACCATATCCTTGATATAGTGATACTTGATCTCGATATGCTTCGACTTGTCCTAGAATACTGGATTCTCTGACAACTTCACACAACTATGGTTGTCACAGTATATACAAGTAGTATCTAACTGGAGATCAAATAAATCAGACAGTAGCTTCCTCAACCATACTGCCTCACAACTAGTTGAATAAGCTGCGACATATTCTGCTTTAGCTGTACTCAGTGCCACACAGGATTGCTTCCTCCTAAACCAAGAGATCACACCTGATCCCATACTGAAGCAACACCCTGAAGTGCTCTTCCTATTGATGGCACTACCTGCCCAATCTGAATCAACATAACCCTCCAGGTTAATCCTTTAATCAGTCTTATACTTGAGCCCATAATCAACCGTACCCTTTAGGTACCTCAGAATGTGCTTTGCAGCAGTCAAGTGGACATGTCTCAGATCTGTCAAGTATTGGCTCAAGGTGTTCACAACAAAACAAATATTTGGTGTCGTGTTCGTCAGGTACATCAAGGACACAATCATCTAACGATACATTGTGGCATCAATTGACTCTGATGAAGCATCACTCAATAGCTTCAGGTGTGGTTAATGCCTTGCAGTCCATCATCCCAAATCTCTTCAGGATATCTACTGCATACTTCCCTTGTCTAAGGAAGATTCCATCCGTATTCTGCCACACCTCCATACCTAGAAAATAATGCATCATACCCAAGTCCTTCATTTCGAACTCGGTAGCAAGATTTCTCTTCGTATCAGGAGTCAACCCATCCATACCTGTCACAAATAGATCATCTACATATAGTAGAAGCATCACTGGGTTGCCATCTTCAACCTTGTAGTAAAGGTTGGAATCTGATTTACTCTTGGTAAAGCCCAAACTGGATAGAAAGCTGTCAATTCTTTCATACCATGTCCTGGGTGCCTATTTCAAACCATATAGGGCTTTCTTCAATCTGCACACATGAGACTCCTTGTCATGTGTCTCAAAACTGAGTGGCTGCTCCACATGCATTTCCTCTTCCACTACACCATTCAAGAAAGCAGTCTTGACATCCATTTGGTGTATCTTCCATTTGATCACTACAGCCAGAGCAAGTACCGATCTAATGGAAGTGTATTTGGCTATAGGTGCAAAGGTTTCTTCATAGTCTATTCCTTCTTTCTAGGAGAAACCACAAGCAACGAATCTTGCTTTATATTTCTCTATGCTACCATCTGCAGCATGCTTAATCTTGTAGATCCACTTGGAAGTTACAGCTGAATTCCCTTTTGGTCTTGGGAAAACATCCCAAACATCATTCTTCATGATTGATTAACACTCTTCGATCATAGCATCCTTCCATTCTGCCGCTTCTTCATAATTGGAAGGTTCTTTATCAATGAAATCATATAGTAATGCTATATAACTGGACCAAGATCTGGTCCTCTTTCTTTCTCTGAGATTCTCTTCTGGAACCCCATATCTTTTCGCACCTTGGATAATCTCTCGTACCCAAGCAGGTTTCCTCTTGTGAGGATTCTTCTCTCGTGGTGGATCTACAGGTCTTTGTGGTTCTTCAAATTCTCGATCTTCTTCTTGAGTTTCTTCGTTCATGATTGTATCATGAATTTTGGGAGCTTTTGCTTCTTCAAGTTCTTCAGCAAGTTTATTTCTGGATTTGATGTAGGTGGAATCTTCCTCAAATGTTACATCCCTACTGATGTCAATCTTCTTGAACCCTGGGAAGTATATTATGTAATCCTTCGAGCTTTCAGAGTATCCCACAAATATGCCCTTCTTTCCTGAAGGATCCAATTTTGTCCTCTTCTCTTTTGGAATGTGTATGTACACTGGACAACCGAATATTTTGAGATGGCTGACTTCTAGTTTCTTGCTAGAGAATATTTCTTTAGGAGTCTTGTTTTCGAGTACTTTGTGTGGAGTATAGTTTTGTACATACACCTCTGTTCTAGCTGCTTCTGCCCAAATATGCATATGAAGATCTTGATCATGGAGCATAGCTCTTGTGGCTTCCATGATGGTTCTATTCTTCCTTTATACAATCCCATTCTGTTGTGGATTATAAGGAGTGGAAAACTCCCTCTTAATCCCTGAGTCTTTACATAGTTCTTTGAACTCATTCGAAGTGAATTCTCCGCCATTATCTGATAGAAAAGTCTTGATCTTCTTTTTAGTATGGTTCTCGATCAAGGCTTTGAATTCCTTGAACTTGCTGAATAATTCGTCTCTGTTTTTCATGAAGTAAACCATGTCTTCCTAGAAAAGTCATCAATAAAAGAAACATAGTATGCATACTCACTTAGAGAACTTGATGACATTGTACCGCATACATCGGAGTGGATGGTTTACAAGATTCCTTTTGCCTTGCTCTCGGTACTTGGAAATGTCTTCTTTGTATTCTTTCCTTTTGCACATCCTTTGTAGACTCCATCATGTTTTGCTTGAATTTCTGGAAGACCTTCAACAGTTTTGCTTGCAAGTGGTAGTGCTCTGTAATGCACATGTGCAAGCCTTTTGTGCCAAAGTTCATTTGGCTCTACTGTGTCATGAACCAAAGCTTGTTCTAGTTGACCCTT
>LPNX010251022.1:1607-12323 GCA_001517045.1 Pseudotsuga menziesii
ACTAATGGTGGGCGTGAAATCTCCTCCCTTCCACTTGAATCGGCTCCAAATGCTCCAATGCCTGTCGAAATCTCGCTCCAAACGCTGCGCTGCCCGTCGAAATCGCGTTTCTGATAATGAAAATGAACTCGGGACTGTGTATTTTTTTTTATATAATTTTCATATCGCGTGCGCATTTTATAACTACAAAACGCGTGCGCGTTTTGTAGGTATATAACGTGTACGCGTTTTATAGTTATATAACGCGTGCGCGATGTGGTTTCCTATCCTACATGTCATATGACATGTCAGGCTGGGGTTGAACCATACCAAGTGCTATGTCAAGCTCGGGTTGATGTATTTTTTGGTAGCATGATGTTGTTTTTGAAAACTAGGATTGCATCTTAAAGGTCCATCATCTTCTTGCACTGACCCATGCGCTATTTTTTATTTTTTATAATTGTTTATAAGGAGTTCGAACGATTAATAGTTAATTTAAAAGTTAATATAAATCTATTGTGGTTAATAAAAGAGCTTTGAGTTATCCTGACAAAGCCTTATGCACATTAACTAAACTCCCAGTTGGTAGGTGGAGTTCGAGTGTCACATGAGTTACACAATACCATGCTACTAAGTGTAGTTATCACATGAGTTCAAAGGAATTTATTAGGAGTTTGAACTATTTTATTAGAAGTTGGACTCTTACATGACTGCACATTAGCTAGACTCCTAGATGCCAAATGCACTTGGACTAAGCCGTAAGTAATTAGAGTTGAAGTTAAGCTAATAGTTGTAGAATCATTGGAGTTAAGCTAATAGTTGTATCTAATAGTTAAGCTAATATAAATCTATTGTAGTTAATAAAAGAGCTATGTGATTTCTAGCTTCCAAATGGAGTTCGACTAAGCCTTATGCACATTAAGTGGAATCCCAATTGGTAGGTTGAGTTCGAGTGTCACATGAGTTGCACAATACCATGCCACTAAGTGCAGTTATCACACGAGTTCAGAGGAATTTATTAAGAGTTCAAACTATTTTATTTAGAGTTCAACTCTTACATGACTGCACATTAGCTAGACTCCTAGATGCCAAATGCACTTGGACCAAGCCATGCATAATTAGAGTTGTAGTTAAGCTAATAGTTGTAGAATCATTGGAGTTAACATAATAGTTGCATATAATAGTTTATATCTAATAGTTATCCAATATAACTTTGATTAGAGTTGAAGTTAAGCTAATAGTTCTAGACACAAATTTGTGTTAAGCTAATAGTTGTATCTAAGCTAGTAGCTGTATCTAATAATCGAATAGTTGAAGATTAATTTTAATTTTTACAACTATCACTAACTCTACTTATCACATGCTATTTAAATTATTTTTTATTATTAATTATTAATTTTGGATGACACACATATAATCAATCTAGACAGTACACTTGTCTCATTCTCATTTAATCTTGTATGACTACCATAGAATCAATCTGGATAGTACACTTGTCTCATTCTTGTCGGTAGATGAAAAAGAATAGATGGTAGTCCACCCCAAAATTCTAACATATATATGCTTATGGGCGTAACTAAGCCTTATGCACATTAACTCGAGTCCCAATTGGTAGGTGGAGTTTGAGTGTAATATCAGTTGCACATTACCATGCCACTAAGTTCAGTTATCACATGATTTAAGAGGAATTTATTAGGAATTATACTATCACACGAGCTGCACTTTACTTCAACTCCCAACTCTAAAATGCAGTTTGACTAATTAACTCAACTTCGAGCTCCTAGATGGAGTTCAAATGTCACATGGACTACACATTACCATGCCATTAAGTTCAGTTATCACATGGGTTATTTTTTATTTTCTATAATTGTTTATAAGGAGTTCAAATGATTAATAGTTAATTTAAAAGTTAATATAAATCTATTGTGGTTAATAAAAGAGCTTTGAGTTATCCTGACTAAGCCTTATGCACATTAACTAAACTCCCAGTTGGTAGGTGGAGTTCAGGTGTCACATGAGTTGCACAATACCTAGCTACTAAGTGTAGTTATCACATGATTTCAGAGGAATTTATTAGGAGTTCGAGTCTTACATGACTGCAAATTATCTAGACTCCTACATGCCAAATGCAGTTGGACTAAGCTGTAAGTAATTAGAGTTGAAGTTAAGCTAATAGTTGTAGAATATTGGACTTAAGCTAATTGTTGTATCTAATAGTTAAGCTAATATAAATATATTGTAGTTAATAAAATAGTTATGAGTTATCATGACTTCTAGCTTCCAAATGGAGTTCTACTAAGCCTTATGCACATTAAGTGGAATCCCAATTGGTAGTTGGAGTTCAAGTGTCACATGAGTTGCACAATACCATGCCACTAAGTGTAGTTATCACACGAGTTCAAAAGAATTTATTAAGAGTTCAAACTATTTTATTTGGAGTTCGACTCTTACATGACTGCACATTAGCTAGACTCCTAGATGCCAAATGCACTTGGACTAAGCCGTAAGTAATTAGAGTTGTAGTTAAGCAAATAGTTGTAGAATCATTGGAGTTAACATAATAGTTGCATATAATAGTTAAGCTAATAGTTATCCAATATAACTTTGATTAGAGTTGAAGTCAAGCTAATAGTTCTAGACATATTTGTGTTAAGCTAATAGTTGTATCTAATAATACATGGAGTTAAGCTAGTAGTTGTATCTAATAATCGAATAATTGAAGATTAATTTTAATTTTTACAACTATCACTAACTCTACTTATCACATGTTAATTAAATTATTTTTTATTTTTTTTGAAATTATTAATTATTAATTTAGGACGACACTCATATAATCAATCTGGACAGTACACTTGTCTCATTCTCGTCGGTAGATGAAAAAGCATAGATGGTAGTCCACCCCAAAATTCTAACATATATACGCCTATCGGTGTAAATATCTCATATCTCTGCCTTTGAATGTGTTGTTGAATCCAAAGTGCAAATGAATGTGGTTGAATTGAGAGTGCATAGGGTGAGCTGTGTATTAAAAAAAAAGGATTTTGAATAAATGATGAAGTTGTTGATTCTAGGATGAGTTTTTATCATCTACGGGAGTTTAAATATAATATTAGGATTTGTACTTTCGTTTAATTTGAAGTAAGAACTGTACATGCATGGGTTTTGAGCCACACTTTCAAGCATATTTAGAGGTTTTTATAATAAGTTAGGCATAAATTATTTACAAGCAAGGATTCTAACATCAATGATTTCTAAGGGCACATAGATTGAAGGTAGATATTTATTTCCTCTATAATTTACTTTTTGCAATTTTTTTTCATTTTTTCAATATGTTTGCTTTTTTTTCATTTTCTCAATGTGTTTGCTTTGGAGAGAATGCAATATTTCTTCTTAAAGGAATTAATGCAATTTAAAAAGTTTGAATTAAAACAATGTATGTGATAATAATGGATTTATTAATTTATTTAGTGGCATAAATTTGCTTAAAAATGTAATTTTTTATATAACATTTTTTTCTTCTGAAGTGTGTAATTAATTTATTATTGTCAAATGAAAGGTGAATTTTTTTGAAGCTTTTCATCCTTGAAGTTTGCTATGAATATATACCTTTCTAATTGAAATTAAGGCAAACCCTTCAAATTTGATGCTTGTATGAGAGAATGCTATGAACTCTGGTCCACAAATATAATTTTTCTTTGAAATTCATTTGGATTTTCCTTTTTGTTTTTTAATTGCATTGAATTGACAGGTATAAGGAGAGAATGGGCCCGGTTTCCATAGAATCGTTGTTGTGCTCTTATTATGTTAATTGAATCACATTGTATACTTTCAATCAATTTATCAAAGAAAACATAAATAATCATGTAGAGTAGTAATGGTGTTTATATAATTATGATTAAGCATAATCTAACTAACAACATTTTTGCATATCCATTATTTTTGGCACTAGAAAAACAACTCATACCTATTAAGTTAACAACTCATATGAAAAATTTAAACCCAATGGAAATATAATTAGATATGCATGAAAGGTATCATGCACTAAAAAGGATTAAACCACAAGAAAATAACAAGAAATCCATTTTAATTTGCTTAATATTTCAAGGGTATTTTGTAGCATTTAAACCATAGATCATGTTTAATCAACCTTCATTATTTGCATCAACCTTTTTGAATGCATGTGCATTGAGTGAAGATAAATGTTCTAGGGCATAATATTACAACTTAAAGAAACATAAAACTATTCATTGTGTGAAATAAAATTTTCAATAATGCTTTGTAAAATCACCTAACGACTTCAACATTATAATAAATAAAAGGATTTCATATGTCATTTGATCTTTACTAAACTCTCACCCTAAAATAAGAGTAATAATTTTTTTTTATTTTGATATAAAGAAAAATATGAATACAAAATAAGACCCTTAAAAATATTTATATAAAGAAACCAAAATATTGGAGTGCCACTTAATTTTTGGAGATAGATTTACATTGGTTTCTATTTATTGCATGGGTTCCTATTTATTGCTTATTAGTATTTGCACTATAATTTCTATAGATTCATTATACTTTCTTTTAACGCATAAACTTACATTATCTACATGCACATAACTTACATTCATTTTAGACATACCGAAGTTCTTTTTTGGTGTTTCACTTTAGACATACTCAAGATAACATTGTAATAGCTCATCGTGGAACTACTTCTATTAAGTTTATCTCTCATATCAAATCAAAAGTATGTATGATGAGTTCCCATGGTCTTCATGACAATTAAAAGGTGTAAATTTCTTTTCCTTTTGGGGTCACAAAACGATAAAGGAAAACTATTTTGAGGCATTGATCGGCCGATGAGATTCAATGCCAAAAGCTAGTGATAAGATGGTTGGGTCTTTTTGCTACATCACCACACATGCTTGGAAATTTTTAGTAGTTAGTATTGGTTCTTTTATAGTTAGTAGAACACATATCGATAACATTTTTTCATAGAAAATTTTATTGGGGAATCTCTTCAAGCACTGTCTCACATTTCATGAATGATGCCTAGAATAAATTTTGTTGACATACATGTATGCCTAAACTTGAGGGACTAAGGTGGATTTGAATTTGTGACCTCTTTGGCTAATATGACTTCAACATGGCAAGTCAAACCACTTGAGCTAACCCTAGGGGATTTTTGCATCCCACTTAACACATGTATAGATGAGTGAAAATAAGCTCATGCATATCCATTTCATGGTCCTCTTGGTCCTCTCCCCATGCCTCAAATGGGGGTAAATCTAGTACAACCTCCTCCTATGCAACAAACTCAATGATTTGAGAAGTTAAACCTAGATAATCCCCCAAACCCATGGAATTAAGGGAAGAATAAAGAAAAAAATAGGAAAAAGAAACATCAAGGGTAGGGGGGTGATCCCCTCCCTAACAAAACCAGAACATGGTAACTAGAACGAGGGGGAAAACAATCCCCCTAAACATCGAAAGAACACCAACCTTAGGATGAGTTCTCCTTACTCCATGTGCAGAGAATATGGACACTACATGAACCATTTCTCATTGATACATGAGTGTCAACAAATGCTTGAAGCAAAGAACAAGGTTGCAACCAATCCTCCTCAAGCACCGAATGCACCGCAACACAAACAAGATGTTTTGTAACAACCCTTTACCAACTAAGGGGTGGTTACCCAACTGTCGAATCCCCGCCCTGCAGGTGATGGAAGCTTTCAAAATATCTACATGAATATGGTGGAAGTCAACCTTTAGACTTGTTCCAAAGGTTATATCCTTTTCCTTCGCCGGCATTCCAGGGAGGAACTCCACTCCGCATAAAACAAAATTTTCAGTAAAAAAAAACAGTGCCTTGTTATTCTATTGAATCAAAGGTAACCTTGTACATTTTGCATAAAATTTGTATTCACATTATATATATAGTTGTTTTCGCACACAATATATATATACCGTTGTTTTTTAATTCTTCGAGCATCTTCCTTTTATTTAATTTTTTATTATTTATCAAAATGGTAGTTAACAATAATAATAATAATTATTATTAAGGTCATATTTAAGACATTAATGGACTTTTTTTTAAAACAAGGGACTTTCTTCTACTTAAAGATTTAACTGCTAAAATTTAGAGAAGTATACATATCTTACTTTTTCCATATTTAAACAAATTTTTTTAAGAGAAAACATATCTTCTTAACCTTCAAACCAACTTAATGTCTACAAATTACAATATGAAAAATGTACACATATACTTAGCAGTGAATTGAGTGTACAAAAAAAAATATAATTAACTACATTAAAAGGTTTTAATTACGAATTGTTTAAAATTGCATGATTTAGAATTTCTTTTTTATCAAAATGACAAAAAAAAAAACATAAAAAAATAAAAAAAAATAAAAAAATAAACCAAATTTGATGCCATTGCAAGCCGAGCAACGCGTTATTGTACAATCTAGAATGTGGGCCGTAACTGAAATTGCTTTATTTCGCCCCAGGACCTATTGTCTTTATTCCCGAGTACTTTGGGTATTTCTAATTTCTTTTTTTCAACGAAGGTCCCATCCATGTCGCTAATATATTATTTTTAAGGGTAGTCTCATCCATGGGATACTTGTCTTGCCAAATACCGATTTGCAAAAGGTCTCTTCGACGGAGATGTCCTGTCATTCAATAAACAGGAGATCATTTAATTTATATGTATTTATAGCTAATATTATGGTTGTATTTGTCTTTTATAATTAGTGTTTTGTTTTAAGGAGAGTGAAGTGCAGGCCTGGAATTTCACATTTTCTTTGCCTGTAAACCAAAATTTTTTTTATGTTTTTTTAATTTTTTGATGTCTTTGTTTTACTTATATTTATGAGTGTAAATTTTTTTTACATTTCTATATGTTAATTTTACAACTATATGAATCAAGCCTTCCTTGAAACCTACTCCTCCTTCATATACACTACAGGGTGGTAGAATGTAGACTGGCACTCCTGAGATCAACATAGTTTCTATGTTGGAATTATACACTCTACCCTGACCCCTCTTCCTTGTGCACTGGGTTTTTGCAGACAATTTGTGGGTGAAATTAAAGCCTAAATAGTTGAACCAAGCATTTGTATGTAAATTTGAATCTCACTCTCTCAAACTGTGCAAAATAATTACACTTCAAACTTTAAATTACAAAAATTAATTTGTAACAAACCGTCTACAATTTGATCTGACAATTATTTCAATTTATTAACCCTCCCCAATGTACTTAAGTATTATCATTTATGGCCATTGCATGAACGTCGATGTTGACGTTTAAAAAAATTATTTGCATGTTAAATAAGTTTAAAGTATAAAAGAAGAACGTTCAAATAGTCGTCCATTTGCAGGCCTGATGAAATGCATGAGAAATTTCCAGGCCTGACCACTGAAGTGTGCAATCTATGAGAAATTTCAAAATTGATTCATTACATTTTATTTTGTTAGTTTAATAAAACTTTGTTTTAGGTTTATTTTTTTAATCCACTTACTCCTTATTATTCTTATTCTGTTAATTTGAGTCAAACGTTTTTTTAATTTTATTGAGTCGGCTTCTATTGATATTTTATTGAACGAGTTATTTCTCTCTATCAATCTATTAATATATAATATGTTGATAAAGGGTGTTATATAGCTTTGATGAAATTCTTCATTATTTTTAGGTCGATAGGCGTTTATATGTGATATTTTGGGGATGGGCTTGCTTGAGCGGATCATCAAGATCCACCAAAACATGTCAAGTGTATGACTGGGATGTCTTCAATCGTCTAATCTTTTAATTAGTTTTAACTAGCCGTTGATTTAGGAGTTTGTTAGGTAAGCCGATTGCCTCATAGCCGGTTTTAGGAACGCGAGGAGTCTGTTAGCCGCCAAGGAGTTTGTTAGCGTACGTGGAGGAGATACCTGGTGGTGGACACGTAGGTTACGTATCTGTAACTCTCCCACGCGTCCAACGATTCAACACTCACATTTAAACTGCTGCCACCTCCCCGAACTCGGTGTTAATCTACGAATGATCACTGCAGTTATCAGTAGACACCTGGTTAATTTCAGTTATCAGGTGATACGTGGTTATCAGTAGATGCGTGGTTTGGTTTTATCTCCCACTCGATACCCATCTCATAACGAACTCACCGTCGCTTGAAGTCGCAATCTTTGAAGCTGCCATGAAAACTTCTAATGGCTTTTTTCAGCAGGGGCATGTGGCTATGGTAATCTTTACAGCCAAGGCTATGGAACAGAAACTGCTGCTCTTAGCACTGTGCTTTTCAACAGCGGATTAAGCTGCGGAGCCTGCTACGAAATGAAACGTAATGACGATATCCAATGGTGTTTGCCAGGGACTGTCACCATCTCAACCACCAACTTCTACCCGCCAAACTACGCTCTACCCAACAACAATGGTGGGTGGTGCAACCCACAGCTGCAGCACTTCGACATGGCGGAGCCCGCTTATCTGAAGATCGCCAAGTACAGGAGTGGGATTGTCCCCATCCTCTACAGAAGGTAATTCATTGCCCCATTATCATTTCCATAAGCTAATTCAATTCAAATTGGTCTCTCTGCGACCTTATTTTAAGCGGTTATATTGAATGCAACACAGGGTATTCTGCTTGAAAAGGGGAGGAATCAGGTTTACAATCAACGACCATTCATACTTCAATTTAGTGCTCATCACCAACGTGGGAGGGGCTGGGGACGTCCATGGCATTTGGATAAAAGGGTCAAGGACTGTTTGGCACGCAATGTCGCGCAACTGGGGACAGAATTGGCAAAGCAACTCGTACCTGAATGGGCCGAGCCTTTCGTTGAAGGTCGCCACCAGCGATGGTAGGACAGCTGTTTCGTATAATGTTGCTCCTTCTAACTGGCAATTCGGCCAGACCTTCCAAGGAAGGCAATTCTAACAGTGAGATAATCAGAATGGCTTTCTTTCTTGTCTCGCTTAAAAAGTTGGTAATGAATATTCCGGCATAGAGCCATAGATTTGGTATGCTGATGTTGCTCTAGTAGTAATGGCACATTGGCACCTACTCCTCCACATTGTAGCATTTAGCTTATCGAATCGACAACTTATTTCAAGTTTATGCTCTAATAAATATAGCATCGAGAAAGATTACGGGCTGGTCACTGTAGTCATAGCTATATGACGCCAAGATCCAGTGGTATTGAACAATAAGTACCCCATGAATAAATGTACAACATTAAATTGTGCAAAAGTGACAGGGGGGTTTGAAATTAAAATACATGCATTGATACTCACTAATGGAAGCCATTGAAAATTTGACCTTTATTACTCATATTAATGAGTGAGTTAGGAGTTATGGAAACTTTAATTATGATATATTTTTAAGTACAACGTTATTGGCTGATGCTACCTCAGTATAGTCAAACCCACTGATTCTATACATTGTTGCAGTACTTTGAAAACTTTGGGTATGATCATTTATATTATGCTGCATTAATGTGGCGATATGAAAATCCCTTAATGTGGTGATATTGTATAAGCCTTTATATTATGTAAAAGTTATGCTTTTCCTTAAAGAGTTTATGAGTTTATGTTGTGGCGATTTGAAAATCCCTTAATGTGGTGATATTGTATAAGCCTTTATATTATGTAAAAGTTATGCTTTTCCTTAAAGAGTTTATGAGTTTATGTAGTTGTACTGTTTGTTGTTTTATTTTTGAAATAGTGATTATAACTATTTATATTTTGTGGTAATATTAATATTAAAAGTTTTTGGAGTTATACTAGTATAGATCTATCTTAATTATAGCTCTACCAAGCATCTAGAAGGTTCAACTTCTCTGGAGGTGTAAACCCTTTTTAATTTACAAACATGTCTAATAAGTATTCCTACTTGGGAGGGGAATAGCCAATTTGCTTAAGTGATTTCAAAATAGGGTAAATATGAGTAGAAGAATGAGTTGAATAACATTAATAATCATATAATCAAATAGTTCACCAAAAATTGCTTTACTTGTCTTTCTTTAAAACTAATTATGAATATTAATAGCAGTTAATGAGTAAAATAATCCATATAAAATTTAAAATCTAGATTTTAAACATTTATCCAAATGTTTTGATAAATGACTTGTTTTTCTCTATTTTTGAAATAGTGATCATAACGATTTATCCAAATGTGATGCTCTAAGATAAATCTAGCATCTAGCATTGATATTGTAATCGCTATTATTTTGTAATTTAGTTTCTATTTCTACCACATATTTTATTTCTAACATTATCCGTGCTTAGGTTTCAAGTCAACTAAATTTTAAATTGAAATTTAATATATAATTACATAAATGTGTTTTGGAATTTAGTTAATTTAAAATTAAATTTTATATGTTCCTGATTTTTGTAATATTGTGAATATTGCTCTAATATGGTTGTATATTATATGAGTATAATATTTTTTAATTCTTAGTTTTAATTATAAGCTGATTTGTTATAATTTTTTATTTTATTTTTACTTATTATTATTCTTATTTTTATCGAGTCTACATGCCCATTTAAATTGTAGAAAAGGCTTCTAGATGTAATTATTTAAATTTAGAAACATTTCAGATTTTCAAATAAATATTTTATCTATAATTACATAATCCTAAAAATAACTATAAAACAAACACTATATAATAAGCTTTTAATAATTTAAAAAATAAAACAATTATAATACCTTAATTACATTATTAATGCTTCCCAACATCAAA